>VSMD01049097.1:0-12392 GCA_008750895.1 Mirza zaza | reverse complement strand
CATAATCCCACAGCTCTTGTAGGCTTTGCTCTTTTCTCTTGTTTCTCTGCTCTATTTCTGTGACTGATTTATTTAATTGGAGGGTGTTGTCTTCAATCTCTGAGATTTTTTCTTCTGTTTGGTCTACCCTGTTCTTGAGACTTTCCACTGTATTCTGTAGTTCCCTGACGTGATTCTTCATTTCCAGGAGTTCGGTTAAACTTTTCTTCATTGTGTCTATTTCTTTAGTGAACTTTTTTTCTAGATCCTGGAGGCTTTTTGTGGTTTCTTTATGCTGGTTATTGAGTTGTTCTTGCAGGTCAGTGAGTGTTCTTATGATCCACATATGAAATTCCTCTTCTGTCATTTTGGTTGCCTGATTTTGGTTGGTGTCCATTTCTAGGGGGCTGGGGCTCCTCTTTGGGGGTGTGTTTTCCGATTGGTTCTTCATATTTCCTGAGTTCCTTCGCTGATTTCTTCCCATGTTGATCAGTTGTTGTTTCTTTTCTTTATGTTTTTGTTTGGGTATTCACACGCCTTGTTTAGTGTCTGAGCCGGTAGGTGGTGTCTGTGGGTGAGATTCGACCACTCCCTGTATAATGAGTCAGTAGGCGTCATGAAAAGGGTGTGCAGGATGCTCTCCCTGTCAGTAGGTGGCGCTTGCTTGGAGGAACAGGCTACGCTGTTGTTTTTGTGTCCTGTTATCAGCTCTTGTTCCTGAATAGAGAACTCTAGTGCTTCAGGTGGTGGGTGGGGCCCTGGGACTTCCAGGTGTGTCCTTTTCTCCCCTTTAGTGAGGGCTGGTCTAGGAGAGAGTCTGGGCGGAGCTGAGTTGGGTAAGCCCACCCTCAGTTACCACCAATGTCGTCAGCAGGGGTCAAAGTTCTGTTCTCTGCTTCCAGGCAAAGCTGACAGGGAGGGGCTGGAATGGCCCCGCTCAGTCAGAGAGTCTGCGTGTGGGGGTGGGGCTGTCCGAGACCCGCAGTCTGGAGGGGGCCTGGCCTCTTTCCACCGTCCCCAACTCCGCGGCTACTCCTGAGCCTCTGTCAGCAGGCCAGACCACACGCCACCAGGCCTCCCCTGGCTGTGATGCTGGCCGAGAGGTTCCCTGCGCAGGAACGCCACCTGGGCTGGGCGCATGGCCTCCCTTTGGGGGGAGGGTTGCCCTCTAGGACGCTGATCTGCCCCTGAAGGCACACACACCTCCGCAGGCTGTTCACGTATATCCCTTCTGTGCCCCGGGCAATGCGAGGCCTCGGTGCACGGGATGTGGTCTGCAGGTCTGACCTCTGGGTCCCAGAGTTCAAACTTTGTCCCCACTAGGGAGACGCGTTCCTGTCCCAATTCACCCACAGGGAGCCCAAGCTGGGTCTATGTCTCTCAACCTCAGGCTCTGCCCGGTTCTCCTGGGATCACTGTGCCAGCAGCACCTGGGAGGGCTGGCGGGCAGAGAGCTCACAGTCTGAGTTCCCCTTAGTCAGCTGTAGGGCCCCAAAAGGGAAGGTCCCGTTCCCTGGAGGTGCCTCCGGCTGGTGGCTATATTGTCTCTCTGTCTCTCTGGGCAGCCGCGGGTAGGGTCGGGGGAGGGGAGGAGGAGGCAATATGGCGTCTGCCGCGCGGCTCGGGTCTGTGCACACGGAGGTGCCCCGAGGAAGTTGGGAGCCTGGTGCCGGTCCACTACTGGCTTACTGCTCACTGGCTGCGGTCGTCGCTGGGCTGGTGTCCTCAGGTCTCTCTGCTTGCTGGGGAGCCCACCAGCAGTCCGGGATGCAGGGGAGGGGAAACGGCAGATCCACCTACCCTTCCCGCTGGTCTCCGGGCTGCTCCGGGGGTCCCAGCTTCCAGTTCTCCTCCGCGACCTCCTCCCGTGGAGTCTCCCGTGGTCTCAGGTACTCCTCCTGCCGACCCTCATCCGATGTAGGCTCGTCGTCTTGCTTCTTTCTTCTAATTTCTTCTAGAATCTGTCTTTTCTTCAGAGACACTCTGTCTGGCGGTGTTTCTCATCCGCCATCTTCTGCTGGATGGAATCGCTATAGCTATTCTTAAGGGGAGATGAACAGATTGGGGAGTCATTGGAATACTGAAATATAGATTGATCTATGGCATAAATAATATAGTGGTACATTAAAAACTGAGACCCTATGCTATAAGTAGCTTTAGGTAGGCTCAATAAAATTTTTGTTCATCCAGATAACCTGGAAATCTTTAAAAATTTCCTTTTAGGCAATTAATCCCATTTATGTTTATTATTATGATCAATATCTTTGATCTCAGTTTACACACAGACACACACACTTTCATTATCATCTTTCTTTCTCTTTTGGTATTAAATAAGTGTATTGTTTAATACACAATGTAATACCCGCAACCTCCTCCTTTTAGAATATTGTCTATTTCCATGAAAAATAATATTGAAATAAACTGTAATTTCTTCTTTCCTTTCCCCTTCTTTCTTATAATTAAGTTTATAGTAATATCATTTAATTTTAATTACCATTTATAAGGCATCAATTTAAAGCATATACTTTAATGAGTTTTGAGAACAGTATACCTGTTGAAACCACGATCATAAGACATTTCAATTATCCCAAATAGAGCCTTTGTGGTCCTTTTGCAGTCCATCCTTCTCTATGCCCCATGCAACTACCGATCGGCTGATATTCTGTATGTCACTATTGATTCTAAATGCCATATAAAGTAGATAATACAGTATTTACTTTTTACTTGTCTTCTTTTTTACCTAGGATAAAGAATTTGAGTTTCCTCCATATGCTTGTATGTACCAGTCATTCTTGGCTTATACTGCTGAGTATCATTCAATTATATTTTGGTTTTGCTTATCCAATCACCTGCTAATGAACTTTTGGGTTGTTTCTAATTTTTGATTATTCTGAATTAAACCACTGTGAACTTTCATGTATTAGTGTCAGTGTAGACCTATATTTTTCCCCTTCAGTAACATATAGGCTGGGTCATATGCTATGTATATGTTTAGATGTTTATTAAAATGCCAAATAGTTTTCCAGCAAGGTATGAGTGTTCCAGTTTCTCCATATCTTGACCAGAATTTAATATTGTATATGTGTTTCTGTGTGTGTTTGCTTTTAGATATTCTGATAGGTATGCAGTGCTATCTCATTTTAGTTTTAATGTGCATTTCCCCAATGACTAATGATGCTGTGAGTCTTTTCATGTGCTTATTTGCCATGTGTATATTTCCTTTTGTGAAAATCTATTCAAATCTTTTGCTTACTTTTGTCGGGTTGTTTGTCATCTTCTTAGTAAGTAGTAAGAGTTTTTTATATATTTTATACTAAAATCCATTATCAGACATGCATTGTGAATATTTCTTCCCAGTTGGGCTCTCATTTTTATTTTCTTAAGTATTTCAAAGAATAAACTTTCAAAAATTGATAAAATAAAAATTATATTTTTTTTATGTTATAGTTTGCGCCTTAGATTTCCTGTCTAAGAAATCTTTCCCAAGCCAAGTTCCCTATCAGCCTGCTGCTATTGACTTTGTAGAGTCCTTTGGTTGTTGCTTTTTTAATTTTGTTTGGAATTTTTAGTGGTAATTTTCATAGAGGTAGGCTAAGTGGCCTTTCGCCATCTTGGGTGCTTATCTTTCAATAGTATTTTTGAGACACCAGAAACAACTTTGAAAGACATCTACTTAGGTAAAGGAAATCTCTGCCCTCACTTAACTGAAGTCATCTTGTTTGAAAGAATGGAATTTAAAGACGTTCTGGAAGTATCTGAAAATAATTTGAGTATATAGGAAGCAGCACATAATACAGGTACAGACTTTGGACTTATTTTAATAAAGACTCCCTTTTTCTTGTTGCCTGAATTATTGCCTGGTAGTATGTGACATCTTAAAAAAGCTGACTTTTGTGGTCACAATAGTGGTATAAAATTCTGTAGTCCAGTCTAGTTTACATGTCATATTTCTTAAAGTATTCTTTATCTTATATTGTCCAGTAATTAAGTCAGAACTTCTTGTGCCAAATATTAGCAGGGGCTAAGGGGGGGAGATGGGTAATGTCTCTCCCATTTAGGATAGCATTCCAGCACCCCAGGGATCACCGCATGGTCTAAACCAGTTTGTTAAGGAAGGCAATGCCAAGACTCACCTCTTCCAAGAAGATATTGGTGCCATTTAGATTGAAACTCAAGAGTGTTTGAGTTCTCCTCATCCCAGGGCTCCTCAGAGCTCTTCTGAAATGGAAAGATATCATGTCTGTGGATACCAGACCTGAAAGTGTCTGTTGCATTTTCCAAGAGCATCAGTCCATAAAGACTGTATCTCTTGATCATCATTTTTGATGTGAGAGGTATGGATTTTATAAGAATGTATTACTAAGAATGCAAACATTTATAACTTTGTCAATTTTACTCTGTGTGTGTGTGTGTGTGTGTGAGAGAGAGAGAGAGAGAGAGAGAGAGAGAGAGAGAGAGAGAGAGAGAGAGAGAAACTTTGACCATTACAGCACACAGTGGAAGGACTAGATAACTATGCCAGCCATAACAGTTTTCCAGTGCATCATTCTGCCCATTACACAAAATGTTGACACATTTCTAGAAAGCAAATTGTTGATCTCAGCCTGAACTAGTTTTGATTGAAACGAAGCAGGGCAAATGTATTAAATCTTTCCAAATGTGTTTCAAATGTCGAGATGAAAAATGAGCCTTTTAAAATTTTATTTATTATTTGGAGGTTTAAGGAAGTATACCACAGGTGCCGTTTTTGTTTTAAGTCATTTTTAAATGGGAATCCTATATGTGATAGTAACATAATTTCCAAATGATGACATTTGATTAAGTTCCTACTGAAAGTTTTAGGGACTAGGAAAATACATAAAAAATTAGATCTCTTATAATACCTTTCTTGATTATTAAAAATAATGAAGCTACTCTCTCTTGATCATGCATCTCATGAATAATGCCTCTTTTGTTCCTTGATGAAGATCAATGTAATAACCCAGCCTGGCAGTCATGTGTTGCACAATCTGTTTTGGATTTTTATTTTCACAAGTGAAAAAAGACAGGTTGTTTCTTATATGGCAGAGCTCCACAAATGCCAAAAAATATATATTCCTTTTCAGCCATGATCAATATATCAATATTATTCCAATTAAATCAATATTTCATATACCTATGATGGCAAGAAATTCTAAACCAGTGATATTTAAAGAGATTCTAAGACACATTAACACTTTTCTGCTAAGTTTTCACTTTTAAAGTGGCCAAGTTTTTAATGCCTCATATTATGTGTTTTGCAGTGCAGTAGGGAATGTATCTCACAAAAACAGATGCTTTTTATATACTACATCATTGTCTGTTATGCTTTCTCTTTAGCCTATGTGGTAAGGGAAAGAACATTATCTGGAATGATCCTGAAATGATCTGTTTCCTGCCCTTCCTTTTCTAAAGTCCCATAGAGCAGACAGACTCCAGAGGGCTACACTGGTGGCTTATACACAAAATCAATTTAAAAACAATTCTAATATGCACGAACTTGTCTACAGAATATGAAAAGAAAGTATGATGGCAAAATCTAAAAAGAGTGATATGAGAATGATACCTTCCCGATCGGTTTCATGTGTAAATATGGAGGCAAAAAATCCTCAACAGAATAATCAACATAATCTAGCAACATATTAATCAGAACACAATTTGGTTTTATTATAGGAAATAAAATTTGTAGGTTCGATATTAGAAAATTATTATGATTCACTAAACTAAGAGATGAAAGGAAAAACAGAATGATATTACTAGGTAAGGAAAAGAATTTGACTAAATTCCATATTCATTAAAAATAAAAACAACTCTTGGAAATTAGTATTAAATAAGAATCTTAATAAGGGTGATAAAATACCCCCTCTTTGTTTTTGGAAAAAAAATCACTGTTTGCTTCCAGGAAGATGAAGTTTTTGTCTATAGGAGCTGGCTTCTCATAATCAGTGGGACTTGGGGTGGGGAACAGATTATGGATGTGCAGCATTGAAATCTGAATTGTTGGCCTCTCGCAACTCCTGCTTTCAAAGAGGAGCAGGAGCAGTTGACTAAAAGCTTAAAACAGTGTTTCTCAAATGTCAGTGTACATTGGAATCACCTGCTGGAGTTGTCAAACATTGCTACGTCCCATCCTCTGAATGTCTGTTGTAGTAGGTCTGGAGCGAAGCCTGAGGATTTTCATTTCTAGAAAGTTCCCAGGTGATGTTGATGCTGCTATTGGGGTACCTAACTTTTAGATCCACTGGCCTAGAGCAAACATGTGATATTTGGTGCAGAGAGACAAGGTAATGGCCATGGTAACCACTTTCATGTGCCCCCACACAAAGGCTACTAGGAAAACTAGAAAGAAAGCAAAACAGGGCTCTAAAATTCTAGTCTTTGTGACACCTTTGATTCACTTCTGTTTTCTTTAGTTGAGATTCTAAGAAAACAGAGCTTGATATAAAAGCTTCTTTGCTTATATTTTGTTGGGGAACCAAATCCTAGTAATGAAGTAGAAGGGTGATCCAGGGTAAGAAAAAGAGAAAACACAGGTGGTGTATTATTAAGCATGATATCCAGGACAATTGATTGCTTAATCACAAGAGGCTGTTTTCAGTCTACATCTCAGCGCTATCCATAAAGGGAAGAATCAAGAAAAATGTCTCTGCCAACTTCTATATCCCCCTGTAAGTGAAGTCCCTTACATGCATTGCTTTTACATGCAGAAGTAGCAAGTATGTCCTGCAGTTACTCAGTAAATTTTGCCCTCATAAAAACCCTGGGGTAATGGGGGAGAAGCACATGGTGGAGCCTTAGAAGGGACCATAGGTGTATGCCCATCTGATGTCAACTGGAACCACACAGCAGCTGGGGTAAAACAAGGCCACAGTGGCAGGTGAGAACAAGACAATTTGAAGTTAGCATACGTATGTATCTTGCATGATGCTTTGCACCGCTGAGACCTGCATTATAGTTGACTTTCTATTATAGCTGGCACCCACCGTACAATCTGTATGATTGATGAACAGCCACTTACGGTGTTGATTGATTAGCATAATTTTAAAAAATCATTTTCTTTTAATAGCGGCCTCCATCCTGTCAAAACAAGATGCCCACACTTTCTATCTAAGGGAGGAAATACACATGTTCCTTTTAAGATGGCCGGGTACAGTCTTCGAAAAGACTTAATACAGGTGATTTAGTGAAACAAGATACAGTCTCTGCTGCTACAGCTGGTCCTGAATACGCAGATGACATTTATTATTTCCTATTTGCAAATTTCCCTCACTCTCAAGTGTGTTGGCTGGCTTGGAGTAGGACATCCATCTACCCTAGTGGGTTACAGTGAATCCCCTGGGTTACTGCCACTTTTGAGTAATAGCAAACTTAGAGCCGGTTAGTAATCAGCACCAACTTATGTGGAAACCAATCCTGGAGTTCATTCCTTCCATCAGTTGGGCATAAGGAAACACTCATTAGCTATAGCTATGGACTTAGGTAAAGGCTTCAGAGCAATGAAGGTACAGTGATATGGAATTCTGGGAAGCCTGTTCATGTAATTTACTCATGCCTTTTGGACTCGCTTATACATGTTCTTGGATGGAATGGATTGTTATCTGACCTTGGATGTGGGAGTTCTAGTAATACCTAGTTCATTATGGGCACTTCTGATAACATTATCACTTGATATCCTATGGCCAGGTGCTCTGTCTCTAGTAAATTCACTAGCACACCTAAAGGTATCTCTCAAACAAAGTAGTTTTGGGCTATCGATGACATGGATTTGCTCCAGGATCTTATAATCCTAAACTGTGTTCCACGATTGGGGTTTGCTAGAAATTTCGCATAGCCTCCTTCTACACGGCACTACTGACTTTAGGTCTTAAATCCTAGGAAGCTTGATTTATGGCCTTCTCTTACTCTAGGCCATACTTAAAATTGGCAGCCTTCTGAGTCATAAACGTCCTTTTGCCATAGCTCTGAAAACCAGTAGGCGTTTTCTTCCAACTGCTAAATATATCTACCCCAGTTACATATTCGGGAACATGGAAATGATAAGGAGTTCCTGTGAAGGCATTGAATATTCCATAAGATAAAATGTGCTTTCTCACCCAAATTTAATAAATCCCTTGTTTCTTTATAACAGCAGTCCTCAACTGTTTTGGCACCAGGGACTGGTTTCATGGAAGATGATTTTTCCACAGGCGGGATGGGGGGCTGGGGGTGGGAGCCAAGCTCAGGCGGCGATGCAGGTGACGGGGAGCGGCTGTAAATACAGAAGAAGCTTCACTAGCTTGCCTGCTGCTCAGCTCCTGTGTGTAGCCCTCCGGTTCCTAAGTTTCATGAAAGACAATTTTTCCACAGACCCGGGGGCCAGGGGAGAGGGGGACGCAAAGTTCTGTGGCCTACTCTGTAACAGGCTGCGGACCAATACTGCTCTGGCCTGGGGGTTGGGGACTGCAGCTTTTATAGGGATATGATAACATTTTAGGTCTGCTAGTATCAGTGCAGTGTCAGCTCAATCCCTCTGCCATTCCTCAAAAAGCCTGCTTGTAACACTTCTTCCAGCACCATAGTTATACAGCTCATTTTAAAAGAATCGGAATTAGTTTTTCTTGCCGCCTCTGTTGCTTAAAAAAGAACAATCTTGAAATCGGAAGGCTGCAGGTTCCCTAACCCTTTTGTGATTTGACCAGTATAAGATGTTATAAGGCTTCCAACCAGAGGCTACCTTAAATCCTCTGGTCCCACTCAGCCCACCGTCTGTGTAGTGCCAAGTAGAACAATCACCTAGTCAATGAATAGAATCAGTAAACATAATTCTTGTTTTAAGTCAATAAATTTGGGTATATTTGGTCATGCAGTAATACATACCTGATATAATCTGGTTTTTTTTGAATGTTACATGTTAAAATCTCCTCCTAATAGTATTTACTTATATTTCTACCATAGATTTTGGTTTATAAAGTTGGTGCTATGTTAATAATTGTACTGTATGTTCATGACTATGTCTTATCTTCATTGTGACTATTGCTTTCAGCAATATAAAGTATCTTTAATGCTTTTTGAAATGAATGCTACTTTGACATCTTATATATAGCAAGAGTTAAGTTTGTGAGCTAAATTAAAAATATTTTTCTTTCCATGTGTGTTAACCTCATTCATATTTTTGAAAGGGCTCATTTGAAGGTTTGTTATTTTATCTAACAACTTAGTGTATTATCTTTTATTTCCTACATTTCTTCCTCTTTGTGATATGTTTTCTTTGCTCTTTTATTTTTTAAATTTTCTTTGGTATTTCAGAAGTTTGTAGCTTTACTACCCTTAACTCTCTCTTTCCTTATTTAATCCTTTCTTGCCAGTTTTTAATAGTATCCTTTGACCCCACTTTACTCCTATATGGCAAGCAATGGACTATTACCTACTGTCTCCTTTCCTTTTTCCTTTCCTCACATTTTTTTTTAGCTGTATTACTTTTATTTTACCAGAACTCTCTTGGGAACCTTATGATAAATCATTCTCCCACCCTTATCCTTACCTTTATTTTAGTCTTAGGTCTATGATTAAACATATACAATGCTCATTCTAAGTCTTTCTGCCAAAGTGATTTCAGTTGTCTCTTGGTTGAATGAAGTTCATTCTCTGGTAAATGCTTTAAAAAAGACTCATGAGAACAGGATTTCTTGAGTTCTTGCTTCTTAAATCTTCTTTATATACTTAATTTTTTATATTTTTAATTTATATATTAATAAAATAATTGTACATATCTGGGGGGTACCTGTGATACTTTGATACATGTATACAATGTTTAATGATCAAATCAGTGTAATTGGAATATCCTTCATTTCAAATATTTAACTTTTCTTTGAGTTGGCGGTATTCCAGTTCTTCTCATCTAGCTATTTTGAAATATACAATAAATTATTGTCAACTATAACTTCCTTACTGTACTGTCAAATACTAGATTTTATTTCTTCTAGTCTAATGGGTACTATATTTTTGTACCCATTAACAGCTTCTTTTTATCTCTTCTTCCTACTCTTCCCAGCCTCTGAAAACAACCATTCTATTCTCTACCCCATGACATCCACTTTTATAGCTCCCACCTTCTTAAGGACAGCTGGGCTGGTGATAAAATTCTTGGTTCACAATTTATATCTTTCAGTTTCTGAATAATGATGTTCAACTGCTGTCTTGCTTTATATATTGCTCTGAGAAGTCTGGTGTGAACCTAATTCTCTTGACCTTGTAAGTTTTTTGCAGACCTGCTGGAGCTCAAAAGTATTTTTCTTTAAAATAATGTGAATATGGCATAAATCTGTCGAGGCTATGTCTTGATATCGACCATTCCTGGTCAAAGGTATCTGATAAGCACTTTCAATATGCAGAATTATTCTTTAATTTCCATAGGTTATAGGTTAAGGTTCCATAAGGTTTCTTAAATTGTATTTTAAAATACTAATCTCTATTGTTTAGGTTTTCCTCTTCATAAACTCCAAATATACATTTGTTGGATATTTTTAGCCTGTTCTCCATTTTGATCACTATCTCTCTGATTGCTTTTACTACTAGACTTATTTTGTTTTTATTCTTTTAATCCTTCTATAGTCAACACTTATTTAAAAAATTTTATTCCTTGGGTACTTTTGCAATTTAGTCTTTATTTGCGAGATGATTATGATTTTTATATTTCATTAATTTTTTTAAGTTCAATCAACATTTACTTCACTTTTTTCTTTTGTGGTCCATTTTTGTTCTTAGATTTTAAATTTCTGATTCAAGATTTCCCTCCCCCAATATTTAGGGATATATATGCATACATACATATAAAAGGCTTAGAGATAGAGATTGAGTATCCCTAATCCAAAATCTAAAGTCTTTCGAGTGCTAACATGATGCTCCAAGGAAATCCTCATTGAAGCATTTTGGATTTTGGATTTTCAGTTGAGAGAAGTTCAACTGGTAAGTATAATGCATATATTCCACAATCTAAAAAACAAAAAAAACCTAAAACATTTATCATCCCAATTATTTCAGATAAGGGTTATTCAGCCTCTGTGCATGTATCGTCTATTTAAAAGTCCTAGAAAATAGGAAAATATGTATATGTTTTACTTCTATGTATAAATTTCATCCTTTATTTGAATTTACCTTTTATGTCACCCAAATACATCATATTTTAATGTAATATGGGATTGCTTTCATATAGCTCTACTTTATTTTATATCATACTAAGACCAGTGTGAAATGTTTTTATTATAATTGAAAAATTGGAAGCAGCTAAATTATCTCCCTCTGTATTTTACTTTATTACAGCACCAATAACCCCAATGTCACCTATATTTTAAAAATTTTCTGTTAAATTTTATTTTTAATTTAATTGTGTAAAGTTAATGTGTTAAATTTAAAATTTTCAATAATTCAGAAAGATCTTCATGGAGTATATTCCAATACCTACCACATAGTTCCAAACATTTTCCTAATAAACTTTCTTTTTCATATATCTATCAATTTTTCCATCCATCTAGCAATGTATCTTTTTCATTTGATGGATTAAATGACATTCAATTTTCTTTCATGTTGTGCTTTTTTTTTTTTTTTTTTTTGGTTCACATACTGCATTGTGAGTCCTTTGAGGGTAGTGACTATGTTTATTTATAGTTTTTATCTATAAGACAGTCTTAGTAGGGTCCTAGTACAAGCTTTCTGAATTAGAATTCATCTAGAATGATTAATTGTTCTTTTTGAAGAAATGTTAATTAACTCTTAAATACTCATAGGTAATGTAACTTAGTAAGAATCTTAAGCTTTAGCATCAGAAAGATATGATCTTAAATCTTTACAACTTTGGTCAAGGCACTTGAATTCTCTGTGCCTATTTTCTCCTATGTACTACTCTGTAAGATTGCTATAAAGAATAAGTCCTGTATGTGAAGTTCTTAGCACAGCTTATTGCATATAGTAGTTAATAGGTGGAATCATCTATTATATATATATAATATTATATATATATCAGCTACTTATATTAATAGAATTTAATTTTGCTTTCTTGGTTAAAATTAGGTTTATGAATATGTTAAAATTAAGAGTCATGAAAGGGGGAGGATTTCAGTGTATCCTATTGGGTAGAATATTATGGATTATTAGGCAACAGAAATTAAGATAAAAATGCTAACATGAGGAGTCTTTATTTGTAAATCAAATTTGCCTACATTTTTCTCACTACTTTTTCTATTTGTTTCATGTCTCTGATTATACATGGTTCTGACCTACTGAAGGAAGAGGACTCTAGTAAATCACAGACTCACTAATTTATTAACTAGGAAATATTTAGGCAACTAAGGTTGGCTTTTCTTGGATATATCATTAGATTCTTTCTGGCACCCCACTAATAGCTAGTTTCTTTCCCTCCT
>VSMD01049096.1:0-37637 GCA_008750895.1 Mirza zaza | reverse complement strand
AAAAAATTTAGACAATTTAATCCTAAGTACTTTCTCCAAATGATAAACATAGCAGTCAAAGCTCTAGATCTTGTTACGTTTGTATTTCAATGGTGGTTATCTAGAAGGCAAGATTATTGGCAACTTTTTAACCTTATATATTCACATTTTTAAAAAAACAATGAAAGATAAATCTGCAGTATCATAAAATATTTACAATAAACTCATACTTTTTCTTTCTTTGATGCTGCCTCATTGAAAGAATCCCTTCTTTTTGAAACTACTGAATTAACAAACATTATTATATACCAACACAGTTGAATAAAACTATTTTTTATCTTTTTAGACCAAGATAGTCATTAATATAAATTGAAATAGGCTCTTATTTTTAATTCAAGACAAGGAATTCAATGTAACCACTGTAATTAATTTAGCTACACTTAGAGAAGTAAATGAAAATATATGAAATGAGACTATTATTAAGTACAGATAGTGTGAAAGTCTTGCAACATCTGTCATTTACACTTTCAATATTGATTAAAACTTTTATGTGACTAGGTATAGCTAGTTTGTGACTTGTATAGCTAGTTTGAGGCTAGCTATACAAGTAAATGAGAAGTAATGAAAGTAAATTAGAAGTAAATTGAGAAGTAAATGAAAATATATGAAATGAGACTATTATTAAGTACAGATAGTGTGAAAGTCTTGCAACATCTGTCATTTACACTTTCAATATTGATTAAAACTTTTATGTGACTAGGTATAGCTAGCTAGTGACTTGTATAGCTAGTTTGAGGCTATTTGCTAGGATCTATGCATTTAAGGTCAAGAATTGCAGCTGCGATGCAATTGATTTCTTCATGTCTTCAGCAAAATAGTGTGAAATGGCTCAATAAACATGTAGAATCTCCATCAAGCAAATTCCAAATTGCAGCTGTGCCATGTGGGATTTAAATTTATATCTGAGATTCTAGATTGGCTTCCTTTGTACTACAGCATGAAGACTTAACAGGGATATAAAATCAGTGTGTTGATCACTGAGCATTTTTAAAAACTAGAATTTCCTATAATGTGAAACATAAAGACTAAAAGACAAACTGCTTTTTATAGTAACATGAGCATGTGCCTATGACAAATTTTAGAGCTATTCTCTTTAACACAACACAGTCTGAATAATTATTACACCATAACTTCTATCATGTACTATTTAAAAGCGAATCGAAGCTATTATTTAAATTGCCATGACTGCCTTTGGAGAAATATAGAAAACAAAATATAACATATAATATGGCAAGTGCTTTAGTATTAATCTTGCTTTAAAAGAGATTAACAAGACGTTAAGTCTATAAAAGTAGATAATTGAGGGGTAAGAGCGTTCCTGTGCTGTAAAATATTTTCTAATTTAATTCATTTATTTGTGACAACAAATAATATTTTAAGGAAATGATGTACACATTGAGTCATAGAGTTGGTAACTCCATTTTGTAGCATATTCAATTTATTAACAAATGATAAATATCATGTCTGGACTCTGTCTTCTGAATGAACTATACTTGGGCCGGATAAAGCAAAACTAAGTGATTATAATCAAATAGAAGTCTTTACTTATTAGAGAAACCTGTTGCATGTTTTCCTCTGTAAATTGATACCATGTCCCCCCAAGTCATGTTGGAAACATAATTCCTGATGTAACAGTGTTGAGGGGGGGGGACTAATGGAAGGTGATTAGTTCCTTAGGGCTCTGCTCTCATGAAAGGATTTATTTTTTATTTTTTTTATTTCATCATATTGTAGAGGTACAGATGTTTAGGTTGCATATATTGCTTTTGCCCTGACCAAGTCAGAACTTCAAGCATGTCCATCTCCCAGACGCTGCACACTACACTCATTAGGTGTGAATATACCTATCCTCCTCCACCTGCCCAACACCTGATGAATGTTGCTAATATATGTGCACATAAATGTTAATTGATTAATACCAATTTGATGGTGACTCAGTCACAAAAAGCAATTGTGATCTAGCACCTCTTGTATTATCCTGAATAGAGCTGGAACCTATTGTACAAAGTGAAGTATCATAAGAATGGAAAAACAAGCACCACATGCATTCATGAAAGGATTAATGCTGCCATATAAAGGGCTTATTGGAGTGAGCTCAGGCTCTTCTACCATGTGAGGACACAGTGCTCCTCCTCTCTGGAGGACACAGTGACAAGGAGCCATCTTAGAGCTAGAGAACAACCCGCCAGCATCTTGATCTCAGATTTCCCAGCCTACAAAACTGTGAGAAATAAATTTCTATTCTTTATAAATTACCCAGTTTCAGGTATTCCATTTCAGCAGAAAAAACACACTAAGGCATCTACCTATTAGCTTACTTTCTGTAAACAAAATATTAATATCAAGGCCAAGTCATGAAGCTTGGATGTCATGGTTCTTTCTTACTTTACTGAGCTCATAGTTAAATCCTAGATGATTGAAATACATGATACACCCTCACATTACCTCTAAATCCCATTTATGTAATTTCTAGAAATATTTTTAACCAAACACATATATGATATAGGAAAAAGTAGAATATATGAATAAGCATTTTTTGATAATAGCCTTTAGGCTTGGAATGTAGGGCCCTATAATTTATACAAAGAGGATCATGGTGAGATTAAGCAGGATGTTCACCCAGACTCTATGAAGTTGAAATCAAGAATGGGTAATATTTTGGGGATTTCTTATAGCATGGCCAAGTCACACAATTCTTTTTAAATAAATGCCATTCAGTAGATTAATCCAGTTTGAAGTTTTAATTTTTTAGGTGAATTTCTTATGTAGGCATTGGTTGTGATATCAGGGAATAGTGTCAGCAACAGCAGTGGAGAACTAGCTCCAGTGAATTCTAGTTTACAAAAAATCCCCTTAAAGATAAAAAGATATTTATTCTTCCAGATTCTCTTACGAGCCTTATTGGAATGGTTTGTAGTTTTTGACAGTTGTGATGTTGAATTAAAATTGTGAATTACAGTGCATGTGTGTGTGTATAGAATCTAATATGGCATATTATATATGTTATCAGGTATCAGTTCAAATCTTGATTAAAAAACACTCTTTAATACCTATTATTTATTGTTTTACATTTCCTAATTATTCTTTTGTTTCATCTGTTAATGTGATTATTTCTTTAGTTCATTTTGTTTAACATAAATTATGGTGTAATACAAAATTACCCCCAGATTATCACAAAGAAAAGAATGTTGATAATGAGCTAATTAATAGAACAGAAGTTGACAGTGTGTTTTCTAAGATGCTTTGAACCCTCCATATATTTTTATCATATTATGTTTAAATCTTTCTAAAAGTAATAATAATGGCAATAAACAATGACAGATTCTTTGTAAAAACTAGAACTTTGAAAGGAAGAGTAAAGGAAAAATATATAATCTCTCCATCAAGTAAGCATGCAATACTATTAATATTCTTCTGTTTTTACCAGTGTAATACACACACATATGTGCACATACACACGTAGCACACTCTCATCTTCCCATGTAGCTTAGGAAAATTATCAGAGGGGAAAATCATGAACTTCATATTTATTATGGGTTTAGGGTTCTCCAGAAAAACAGAACCAATAGGATAGATGGATAGATATACAGGCAGATACATTGATACATAGATAGACATCAATATATATTTACATAGATATATGTATCTATGTGTATGTCTATCTGTAGAGAGAGACAGAGAGAGACAAAGACTGAGATTGATTCATTTAATGGCCTCTAGCATATATGAAATCTTCTGGATCAGCTGGCGGAACAGACATCTAGCCAAGCTGATACATAAAATTAAATTTCAGAATACATATAATTAAATTACTGCTGTTGCTGCACATCTTTGCTTACTTTGTGGGCTTTGCATGTACAAAGATTTTAGCAATCAATATCGGCAGCTACTCTGGAAGATTGTTGCCTGTCTCTCTAAGTGCTCCTCAGGACGACCAAAAGAGAATTTGATGTAATGCAAACAGCATATATTTTAAGTTAGATAAACTCAAACATAATTTATAACTATTTTTTTTTTTTGGTTTATAGGAGAGATTTATTTCAAGAAGTATTACAACATATAAAAACTATATAAAGTCTTAATTTCCACTCATACAGTGGTAACATTTGATATAGTGAATAATACAATACTTCTAAGGAATCTTCATTTTCTGAGGGTTCCCGTGTATACATGTTAAATGTGAAAAAAATAAAACAAACAAAAACTTTTATGTAATCCCAACAATATTTGTACCCACAGAATTTGGGAAAAATAAATAAATAAATAAAAATTAAAAAATAAATAAAAAATAAAATGCAGAAGGTGCGGCACATTTGTTGATCACTAAGACATTAGTTGATAAGCAAACCTCACAAAACGTGTCAGCTAAGGCCACAAACACCGTGTACAACACATTTGAACTGATAGATTTCAACATGTTACAAAAAACATCAGTGCATGGATTCCTGGTGCCAGAAAAAGGGCGACGGAAGGGGCAAAACTAGTCCTTAGTAGCGGTCTTCTCTTTTATTTTAGCTGAGTCACTCTCTGAAGCTTTGGCCAACATACAGAGCTTGATGGCCAAGCCCGTGGCTTTGGCCAGGAACAGCGCCACGGCTTTGCGCATCTGCCAGTGCTTGTCCAGGATGTTGCCGAACAGCCAGCCGGTAGGTGTCACCACGCGGTGCCGCTCGGGGTGCAACACGCGGGCCTGCTTGCCCATGGGCCCGGGGTTGGCGACAGTCGGTCGTGCTGAAGAAGCCGTCCCCTCGGGCCTTCCATAGAGGCAGGCCAAGTGGTTGTGCCTGTTCCCGGTGCCCGGCAGGCACCAGGGGATGAGGGTGTTGAACTGCCTAGCTGCGGGGTCGCAGTCTTTGCCAGCTTCCAGGCAGAAGCAGACCCCGCGGAGGGCCCCAGAGCTGCTGCAGCTGCCGTTCTTCCTGTCGTGGTGGGTGTACCGCCGCTTCCTGGCCGTCGTGCCGTCCAAGAGCCGCACCTTGATATTGGGCAGGTCCCACCATTCTGAGCCTCATGCTGGCGGCCAACAACGCTCTCATGTCCTTGCAGATGTGGTCCCTGAGGATGGGCGGGTACTGCGAGTCCCGGAGCTGGACCCAGGATTGAGCCTCCCCATTGTACAGGATCTCCAGCGCCGAAGACGCCCCGCTCCCGATCTCAGGCAGGTCGCACGTGGTGTCCGGCACTGTGATGGTTCGGAGCGGCCCTGAGCCCAACCTGGTGATGTTGCTGACAAACTTCTTGTTGTCCACCGAGACGGTCAGCTGGCAGGCCCAGGGGGCGAACACGTGCAGTGGCTCTGGGAACAGCGGGAGCTTCTCCCCAGGGCCGCGGCCAGGGCGATGGTTCCCTCCGGGTCTGGGCCACACGGTACTGGCAGGCCTGCAGCACGCCACAGGTGCACTGAAGGCCCACGTGGACCAGGCACCGCAGAGTGAGCGTCAGGACCATGGAGAGCTCAAAGGAGACAAAGTTCCCGACTTTCTCCAGGAGGAAGTAACCTGGCGGGTAGCAATCGCAGTAGCTGCATAAAGAGACCGTCAGGGAGATTTAGAACTTGGAGTAAGTCCATGAGTTGAAACGGTTCATGCCGCTGAAGCCTTGGCAGGGCGGCCCACCGCACAGCATGTCCACGTCTCCCTTCTAGGGCAGCCTCTGGCCCCCAGAGTTGGGGGATTCATGGGCCATGACCAACTTGACCAGGTTGTTGCAGTCTTCTGTGAACACTGTGGAGCCAAGATTATTCAGCCAGAACACCTGGGCCGCGGAGTCTCACATTTCAATGGCCCACAGAGTCTCAGAGTTGCCTGACGGATGGAATCCTTCCGATAGGCACCCCCCACCCCCACGCCAGCCAGAAAACACGTCCAGGATGCGCCATTTGGGCAGCTTGGTTCTGTCGGCTCAGACGTTTGAGATCTGGGCTTCCCTTTCCCTTTATTTCCCGGTCTATGGGCATGGTTTGGAGGGTCTTCAAAGCTATAAATGCAAATTTACTTATTTGCATTTATGTATTTTAATACAGATGATTGACATTTTTATATATTAATAAAATATATGTTCCTTAATTGCATTTATAGTATATTGAATAAATAATTCATAAATAAATTTTAATTCGTGAGTGTTTTAAATCTTCTGGAAGTACTAGTTTTTATTTAGCTATTCCTGGACTATTGAAAATTTGGTGATTCCTTTTTACTATTTTAAATAAAATTGTAATAAATTCTGCATATGTTAATATTATTCCTGGCATTATGGAATGTATAACTTCATAATTTACCTTGCATGGTTAATTGGCTGTTCCTAATTGTTAAGTAGTTTCCTGTTTTCTTTGCAAGCAAAATTCTTCACTATTGTTTTATTCTTAAAGCCCTTTTATTTTGAAATAATTTCACCGTTTTTCTATGTGATTTATCAGAATACCATTTTTTCTTGTATATGCATTTTTACAAGGACCATCAATGCCTCTAGTTATATCTTTTATTTTATGGGAACCTGCACAGTAAATAAAGTTAGTGAGATCACTAAGAGGTTGAAGGTGAGACAGGCACATTTGGTGTGACTTTAGAGAAATACATTGTATTTTCTGTTTGAGTTTCTGCCCTTTAATTTCTCTAAACATATATCTACATGGAATTGATCCTTCTTCCACTATTTGCTTTAGTTTCAGTGCCTGTATTGTAGAAGGCTACATATCATAAAAAAAAAGTCCAAAGCTCTCTTGAATAACTGGAAATGGTAATCTTCTGCCAGATTGTCTAATGTCAATTTGTTTTCTAGTATTGCTTCTTTTACATCTTCTTCCTCCTTGTATGGCATTGGTTCAAAACCACTCATCTCTATCAAGTTGTCTTCTGTTAATTCCTCTGGTGTGGTGTTTATGAACTCTTGAATTTCTCCAAGATCTATATCTAGAAAACTTTCACTCCATCTTTTTTGCCATATCCACAATCTCCTTCATAAAATTCCTTGGTTGGCTCTGTCATAAATCCTTTGAAATAATGTATAACATCTGGGCACAGTTTTCTCTAGCAGGAATTTACTGCTTGAGTTTGATAGCTTTCACAGTTTTTTGTTATATAACACCACTGACATATTCAATGGATGATCCTTCTAGATTTTCATGATATTCTCTCTCTTGGGATTTTCATCTATAGCATTGACCATTTTTTCCACAGAATACTATGTATATTGAACCTTAAAGTTCCTTATGACTCCTTATCTAGATGCTGAATTAGAGATGTTGTGTTTGGGGGCAAGTAGATCACTTTGATGGATTTGGTGTTGAACTCTTGGGGTTCTGTATAGCCAGGGGCATAATCTAATATCAAAAAACCTATAAAAGTCAATCTCTTACTGCAACGTGATTCCAGATCAATTGAATCAATCCAGAAAAAGGGGTCTGGTTGTTCAGGCTTCTTCTTGTACAACTAAAAGACTAGCAGGTGATGTTAACCTTTTCCTTCAGTGTTCAAGGTTTAGCAGTTTTATATATAAGGCCAGTCCTAGTCATGAAATCAATTACATTTGCAAAAAAATTTGGAGTTAGTTAGTCTATCTTTTCTTGCATTAAATCCTGGTGCTCGCTTCTCTTCCTTATTAATAAATGCCTTTTGTGACATTTTTTCTAGAATAGGGAACTTTCATCTGTATCAAAAACTTGTTCAGGCAGCTAGCAATTTTGTCTCCTCAATGATCTTTTCAATGGCATCTCAGAACTTGTCTCCTAATGGAATGAGAACTCAAATATAAAATCATCCTCACATAACCATCTAATCTTTGACAAAGCAGACAAAAACATACACTGGGGGAAAGTATCCTTATTCAATAAATGGTGCTGAGAAAATTTGATAGCCACATGTAGAAAATTGAAACAGGATCTGCACCTATCACCTCTCACAAAAATTAGCTCACACGGGATAACAGACTTAAACCTAAGACATGAAACTATAAGAATCCTAGAGGAGAATGTTGGAAAACCTCTTATAGACATTGGCCTACATGGGAAAGAATTTATGAAGAAGACCCCAAAGGCAATCATGGTGACAACAAAAATACATAAACTTGAACTGATCAAATTAAAAAGCTTCTGCACAGCAAAGGAAACTATCACAAGAGCAAACAGACAACCTACAAAATAGGAGAAAATATTTGCATGCTAAACATCTGATAAAGGGCTGATAACTAGAATTTATATAGAACTCAGGAAAATTAGCAAAAATAGATCAAACAACCTAATTAAAATGTGGGCAAAAGACCTGAACAGAAATTTTCAAAAGAAGACAGAATAATGGCCAACAAACATGAAAAAACGCTCAACATCTCTAATCATCAGAGAAATGCAAATTAAAACCACAATGGCATATCACTTAACTCCAGTGAGAATGGCTTTTATCAAAATGTCCCAAACAATAAACGTTGGCATGGATGAGGAGAGATAGAAACACTTGTATACTCCTGCTGGGACTGCAAACTAGTACAACCTCTGTGGAAAGTAATATGGAGATACCGCAAAAAGCTAAAAGTAGAACTACCCTTAGATTCAGCAATCCCACTACTGGGCATCTACCCAAAGGAAAAAAAGACATTCTATAAAAAAGACATCTGAACTAGAATGTTTATAGCAGCACAGTTCATAACTGCAAAGACGTGGAAACAACCCAAGTGCCCACCAGTCCATGAGTGAGTTAGTATAATGTAGTATATGTATACAATGGAGTGAGTTAGAGTTCTTCCCAGCTCTATCCAGGGTAATACAAGAGGTGCTAGATCACCATTGTTTTTTTTTGTGTGTGTGTGTGTGTGTGGATAGAGCTGAAGCCCATTATACTAAGTGAAGTGTCACAAGAATGGTAAAACAAGCACCACATGTACTCACCATCAAATTGGTATTAACTGATCAACACTTATGTGCACATTTATTAGTAACATTCATCGGGTGTTGGGCAGGTTTGCGGGGAGGAGGGGATGGGTATATTCACACTTAATGGGTGTGGTGCCCAGTGTCTGGGAGATGGACACACTTGAATCCCTGACTTGGGTGAGGCAAAGGCAATATATGTAACCTAAACATTTGTATACCCGTGATATGCTGAAATAACAAAAAAAAAAAAAAAAAAAGAAAGAAAAGAAAAGAAAGAACTTGTCTGCTGCCTTTTGGTCAACAGAAGCTACCTCTCCTGTTATCCTGACATTTTTCAAGCCAAACTTTCTAAAATTAGCAAACCATCCTTTGCTGGCATTAAATTCTACAACTTTAGATCATTTACTTTTGTTTTAAGTTGTCATGAAATGATTTTGTTGCTTCTTGAATCATATTAGGGCATATAGGTTTGCTTTTGTCATAGCAATCCTGTACTCATATAATAAGGTGCATTTTCAGTAAAACATAAAAAAGTATTTTGCACAAAGTACAATTTTAGCACCTACTATAATAGCATGGCTGAAGTGATGGCGTCACAATTTTTTTTTTCTTTTTTTTTTTCCAAAATGGTCTTTATGCTGGATTCATTTATCTTGAAATGGTGGGCAACTGCAGCTGCAGACCTCAATCTATGTTACATATCAAGTAATTTGCCTTTCTCTTGTAATGTCATGACTTTTCTCTGCTTCTTGAAAGCACTTACAGCATCACTAGTGGTACTTCATATGGTCCCCTTTGGTGTTATTCAAAATTTGCAGTATTGCACTACACAGGATGGAAAACATGTGCAAATTGGAGAAAGCACTTTTTACTGCAATATAAAATTTACTGAAGAAGTGAACTGGGTAAGCTTCACAGAGTGTTTTAAGTAGATACTAGTAACACTTGAGTTCACCACAATAGCAACAGGGGGTGGATACGAAGTAATTACAGTAGTAAAGTATGTACTACAGTTAATTTATACAGTTATGATTTAATACTTAACCTTTATGTTTGTTTATATTTCTCTTGGCTTTGAATGGTACAATATACAGTTTTTAAGGGTTTATGTGCTTATGTTTTGATAAATTTTAAGTTTTTACAATAGAGTTGTATATATTTTATAATAGTAAATGATAAAACAGACTATTATGTACAAATATTTTATGCATTCATGAAATATTTTACATTTTTGGCTATATTTCTAGGCTATAATTTTTATCTATCAGTTTTTTTTAAATTGTAAATCTCCAAAAAATTTTCCAATATATTTATTGAAAAAATTAGTGTATAAATAGACCTGTACAGTTCAAACTCATGTTGTTCAAGAGCCAATTGTATATGTGTGTATATTTATGTACATGTGATATATGCATATATCCTTAAGCTAATAGTTTATCACAGAGCACATTTTAAAATTTTATGTAATGAGATATTTTAGTCTCAAATATTCATATTAAGATATTTATATAAGTCTGGGATTCAAATTATTTCCAGAATTGTACAATAGTATTTGAATTGAGGGTACTCATTTAAAAATTACAGCTAAGATTCTGGTGTTTATGAAGTTTAGGTAAAATGAACTCCAACCACATATAATGATACCATTACAAGATATATCCCCATATGGTTGTACATATTAATATATACCATTTAATATAATATAATGCTAAATTTTTATTCTCTTTTCTCTTTCTGATAGTATAAAGACCATCTTTGACATCATGCAGTTGCTTCCCATTGGCCTTTAAATAAAATTGGAAAAAACACAATATTCTTATTTCCAAACTGTCTGTGATGAAACTTCAATGGCCTGATTACCATTGCCTACCTCTGACTTATTTTTTAATAAACATCTTTTTTCAAAATCTTCTCTCAAAGAGGCCCCAAATTACTCCCATTTTCTTTAAGCTGATCTCAAGTCTTTATTTTTTTTTTCTAGTTCTAACTCAAACATAACTAAATTTTCTTTCTACTGCTGCTGTAAAAATTGCCAAAACTTAGCAGCTTAAAACAATGCTCATTTATTCCTCAAGCAGTTAATGTATGAGAGATGTCTGGCTCAATATAACTGAGTTCTAATGTATCATCTAGAGCTGCAGTTCTCATTTGGACCTCAAGATTTTGTGTGAAGCTCACTTTTGAAATTGTGGGTAAATTCAGCTCCTTGCAGTTATAGGACTAAGCAGCCCAAATCTTTGATAGATGACCCCTCATTTCAAGTCAACATTGGTAGGATAAATCATTCTCATGTTCTAAATCTTTCTGACTTCCTCCTCTGTTTCCATTTTCTGCTTTTAAGAGAAGTCATTACACTGGCCCATCCAAGATAGCCTTCCCATCTTAAGCACAGCTATTAATCTTTCCTAGAACTTCAATGTCCATTTTATCATGTAAAATTTTCTATTCATTCAAATAATAATAGGTAGCAGAAATGATGGGAATCAAAATTCTGCCTATTATATTCCTAATCACATTTATTTCCTTGGGTTATATAGGTATCTATACACTCTCTAATAAAGAGACAATTTCTTGATTACATCTTCTGGTCCCCATTTCTTTTCTAAGAGTTGCCCATTATCTATGTAAAATCAAACTTAATATACTAGAGAACTTAGCATTTCTCTGCTATTAACAATCACATATCTACTGAAGGTGTTAACAATTTTTCAAATCTGAACACTTTAGCTAACATTAGTTTATTGGCTCAATTCTTGAAGTTCTTCTACATAATCTTTAAAGAGATATTATTATATACTATTTTCTAAAACTCTCCAATAGTTATAACCTGGTGATGTTTTGAGGAATTAATGATGTTTTAAGGAATTAATGATGTGATCATGGGAAAAGGATAAATAAATTTATTTAACGTAAACAGAGTATTACATTTGCCTGTGTTCTGCATTATTCTGTAAATAGCATCCAATTTGTATAAGACATATGGAAATAAACATGAGAGGATAGTACAGGCCCATGATTTCTACAAAGTAAACTTACTGGATACGTGAATCATTTTAGGTTTTTTTTTTTTTTTTTGAGACAGAGTCTCACTTTATTGCCCAGGCTAGAGTGAGTGCCGTGGCATCAGCCTAGCTCACAGCAACCTCAAACTCCTGGGCTCAAGCAATCCTGCTGCCTCAGCCTCCCAAGTAGCTGGGACTACAGGCATGTGCCACCATGCCCGGCTAATTTTTTCTATATATATTAGTTGGCCAATTAATTTCTTTCTATTTATAGTAGAAGTGGGGTCTCGCTCTTGCTCAGGCTGGTCTCGAACTTCTGAGCTCAAACAATCCGCCCACCTCGGCCTCCCAGAGAGCTAGGATTACAGGCTTGAGCCACCGCGCCAGGCCGTGAATCATTTTAAAAAGAAGCCACCAAAGATGAAATTAAGTCTATCCTCTAAGTAAATAGGAAAAGTATCTTTTCATGTTATATATAGCTGAGTTTCCAGGTACTAATATTATACTATTTTCTTGACTGAAATTATGCAAATACCTTGAGATCATTCATTAATTACATGGTTAGAAATTATGTTCTTAATGTCTACTAAAAAATTACAGGACCATTGACAAGAACTGAGATTATAAATGGGGCATACTTTAGAAATATCTTACTCAAAAATAAAAAAAAGGGAGTTAAATTAAAACTTAAAAAAATTGTTAAAATCTTTTCCATCTTTGTAAAATGAAATTTAATCAATGTCATTTTATTATGCTCTATTTAACCTCTGTCCATGAATTTTTGTTTTGCTTTTACTTAAACCTTAAAATGAAAAATATGTTTTAAAATGAAAATAACTGAAGACAAAACTACTTGAATATTTATAATATATTCTGCCTTTTCTTAAGTAGATCTGTTCACATAAAAATATAACATTTTAAGAAGTAATTATCCCATTTTCCTTTAATTATAATGCAGGCCAATGACATTTTTTCTGAAGCAAAATAAAAATAAATATTCAAAATTAGATATTTCTGTATGCCATTTATGAATTCAAAAATCCCAATATTTCATATTGGGCTATATAGATTTCTCTACTTTCTCTTTAATGATTTTCAAAAAGTGAACAAATTCACTTCAAATTGACACATAGATAAGGTGAAAATTCCTTGGGAAAATATTTTTTCTACTCCAAGGAAATTTTCATGAATCAAAAACATGACAATTTTTTCACAAAACATGATATTACAGATAAGAATAGTATATACACCTGTAGTTCTCTCATTATCAAAGAGTCATATTCTTCATTCTTTTCCTCAGCCACCTTAATATATGCCTATAGATTGAACTGCCAACCCAATACCCCAAAAACTGGGATAAGTATAAAGTAAAATTAGAATAATTATTGACTAATTGTATCTATTAATATGAATATATTCTGATAAATGTCACGATATACTCATACAGGGTATATGTTATTAGAATAACACATTAAATCTATTAAAATTTAAGTCAGTCATCTAACTTGGGATGTAAAATATTTTGTCTAAATTCTTAAATATTATTACTCTCAACTGGATGTCTGACAGGTAACAAGGCAAAATAAACAAAAGTAATCCAGGAATAAAATTAGTTCCTTAACACTTTATTAAAGACTGTGGCTTTAGACCAGCACTATCAAATAAAACTTTCTTCAATGGTCTAAGTGTTTTATATCTGTACTACCCAAAGCAATAACCTTTAGCCATGTATAGCTATTGAGTACTTGAATTATAGTAAATGTAATTAAGAAGTTGAATTTATAATTTAATTTATCTTTAATTGATTAAAATGTAAATTGTCACATTTGGTTAGTGGCTAGTATATTGAACAGTGAAGGGGAAGTACTTTTAGTAAAGTTTTTTTTTGGTTTTGTTTTTTAATTTTACCATAACTTTTGGTGAAAAAAGACATTTTTAATTATAAGCCTGTACACATGCATACAGAGCCTCTAGATACAGATATAAATACAACTATATGAAAATTGTTAAAGTTTAATAAAAGGAATTTTTTGTTTTTGTTTTGTATATCAAAATATTAATGGGATACCCATGTTTTTGTCGCATTGATAGCTTTTGTAATCCTTCAGTCATGGCTATAAGTATACTTACCACCCAAATAGTGTTCATTATACCCATTAGGCAGTTTTCACCCACCTGTCATTACCCCTCTCCCCTTGTTTCATTTTTGCTAAGTTTTACTTCCCTCTGTTCATTTGTGTGCTCATTGGTTAGTTGCAATTTAATAGCGAGCACATGGGGTGTTTGTTTTTTTCCATTCTTTAGATAGTTCACTTAAGATAATGGTTTCCCGTTCTAACCAAATTGTTCCAAAGGACACCAATTCATCCTTTTTTATGGCTGGGTGGTATTTCATGGTATACATATACCACATTTTGTTAATCCACTCTCATGGATTGATGGGAACTTGGGATGTTTCCAGATATTTTCATTGTGAATTGTGCTGCAATAAACATTTGAGTGTAAGTATCTTTTTGATAAAATTACTTCTTTTCCTTTGGGTAAATATCCAGTAGTGAGACTCCTGGATCAAATGGCAGGTCTACTTTTAGTTCTTTGAGGAATCTCCATCCTATTTTCCTTAGATGTCACAACAGTTTGCAGTTTCAGCAACGCTGTGTAAGTGTTTCTTGCTCTCTGCATCCATGCCAGCATCCATTGTTTTGGGACTTTTAAAATAAAAGCCATTCTAACAGGGGTAAGGTGATATCTCATTGTGATTTTGATTTGCATTTTTCTGATGATTAGTGATATTGAACATTTTTTCATATGTTTATTAGCCATTTGTCTCTCTTCTTTTGAAAAGCTTTTGTCCATGTCTTTTGCCCACTCTTTAATGGGGCTGTTTGTTTTTCTTGCTGATTTGCTTGAGTTCTTTGGAAATTCTGGTTATTAGTCCTTTATCAGATATATAGCTTGCAAATATTTTCTCTCATTCTATAGGTTGTCTACTTGCTCTGTTGATCATTTCCTTCGCTGTGCAAAAGCATTTTAATTTAATCAAGTCCAATTTATTTATTATTGTTGTTGCTGTAATTGCTATTGGGGTCTTTGTCATAAATTGTCTAAGATAATATCAGAAAAGTATTTCCTACATTTTCTTCTAGAATTCTTATGGTTTGATGTCTTAAATTTAAGTCTTTTGCCCATCTTGAATTAATTTCTGTGAGTTGTGAAAGATATGGATCCTGTTTCATTCTTCTGCACGTGGCTATCCAATTTTTTCAGCACCATTTAATGAATAGGGATTCTTTTCCCCAGTTTATATTGTTGTCTGCTTTGTCAAAGATCAGTTGGCTGCATATGGATAGTGTTATAGATGGGTTTTCTGTTCTTTCTAGTAACCAGAACAACATGGTATTGGCACAAATATAAAGGAATTTTTATACTTACTTTACTTCATGTCTGAATTCTAGCATTTTTAGTTATTTTTATTCTATTTTCTTCTGCTCTGTTGTTATATCACCATTTCTCTCATATAAAAGGTCGGTATGTAGTGTTTTCTCTATCAAGAATGCTATCTAAACCTATCACCACATGGCTTTCTTCTTTTCAGCATTCAGGACACAACTTATATTCTTTCTCAGAAATGACATCCCTGAGTACGTCTGCTGAATTATCACACACACCCAGCATCCTGGCCTTTAATTTCCTGCTACCCTTTTATTTGTGACAGAACAATTGTGAATATATAAAATTGTCTTATTTGTTTCTTTACATGTTTATCATCTTTCCTGCCAACTAAGCAAAGATAAAAGAGGTCATTTTGTTATCCATTGTCAAAATCCCCTTGACTTATATTATATTAAATGTATATTTTCTAAATAAACAAATGAACTAATAATTGATTACATATTTAATCAATTTTACAAGCTACATTAGTAAATATCTTGATATTTATTACCTAAGGACCAAGGAGCAAGGAAGTTTGGCTAATGAATATTGAATGCTTAACTAGAATATCTTATCCAGATAACCCTATACAAAAAGAGGAGGTATAATTATTGGCAAAAACAAAAGATTTTGTTTGTTTCAAAAATATTAAAAATGTTCAAAGTATATCTTGTGATTCATATCTTAAATGTCCTTTAAATTCACTGTTAATATTAAAACAAGTTGATTGTATCTTGGTATATTCCTCTATAGTGTACTTTCCAAACATTTGCAATGCTCTATTAACATACCATATCTTTTCCCAAATCTATATTATCTATTTTAAAGGAAAATTTTCAAAAGAAATAGAAAAGTTTTGGACCAATGACAGCTTCAGAAATACCGGCATCATGGTAACAAACATATGCAGTAATTCTGGCCAAATATATCTTATAATATTATTTTAAAATATATTTTCTTACACTTTGTCTTGGTAACCATTACAATAGTTTCAAGCCAATCCTACATCTAATAAAAATAAGCACTCAAGAGAATATTTCTTTGCAAGTTCAATATATTGTTCTCTA
Organism: Mirza zaza; assembly: GCA_008750895.1. Taxonomy (NCBI): domain Eukaryota; kingdom Metazoa; phylum Chordata; class Mammalia; order Primates; family Cheirogaleidae; genus Mirza; species Mirza zaza. The sequence goes on along the minus strand of VSMD01049096.1, from coordinate 21,237 downwards.
TTTGGAAAAAATATTAAACATCAAGTGTTTTCAATCAGAATATTAGATTGTGGGTATTTCTATTATTTGGTTGGATAGTGGAACAAAAGAAAACTTAAAAAAATCTTTTAACTGCTGTAAACATGTTACCAACTTATGAATTCTCTGTTTCTCAAGCTTTAGTAAACTCCTGAAGCAGAAATACTGTGGAAATAATAGTGATTTAAACAGATCATGATATATTGACCTCTCTACAAGCCATATTCATCCAAAGGGCTGTTAAAGCTGACAACCACAGCCAAAGCCTAGCAGTCAAAGTGTTTGCCTCTTTACAGGAAGGCAATTCCACTAAATCATATAAATATAATCATACAATTTTAATGGAAGGTGAAATTGCTATAAAATTTGAACTATCACTATTATTCACTGCCTTTCTTTATTTTAAAAATATTCTCTTCTGGCAAACAATATGTAGTATACAATAAGGACATTTATTTAAAGACGGCCTTATATATTTATATCCCTCTTCACTTTCTTGTACATAATGACATGAGGATTTAAGAAGAATAAAAATGTGAAGCAAAAGTTACTTTGTAAATTCTCTTACTAAAATGGCATCCAATCCTCTTATATTTTTTAATGACATAAAGAAAATTTATTAAAAATACCACTTCCAAAAAATACATTAAAAAGAGAAAATAATGAAAATTTGTGAGATATGATGTAAATAGGCCTGGCTACAGTTAAACTCATTGGAGCCTGTGTTTACAGTTTTGAATCAAATTACTGTGTGGCTTTAGGGTAATAAACTTTCAAAACCTCACTTACTTTTATAAATAAGAGTGATGACACAAAATAGTACCATATAATTTTTTAAAGATACGGTGATTTTAATTCCAGTAAGCTGAAGGTATTATTTAGTAATATTCTGAGGGAAAAATAAAAAAAAGAAAACTTTAAAGAAGGAAGAACTTTAAATTTTGTAATAACTAATTTACTCGTTCAAATATGCAAGCTGCTATAGAAATTGAAGTAGCCTAAGAGATAAAACCATGACGCTTGTACTGTTAAAGAAAAGGAACAAAAATAAACCACATTGATACAAATACCATGGGTGAGAGATATGAGTCAAGTTTCATTCTTCTGCATGTGGCTATCCAATTTTCCCAGCACCATTTATTGAATAGGGCATCCTGTTTGTCTGTGTATGTGTTTGTCTGCTTTGTTGTAGTAGCTATATGGTTTTATTTCTGAGTTCTCTATTCTGTTCCATTGGTCTATATCTCTACTTTTATAGCAGTACCATGCTGTTTTTGTTGCTATAAACTTATAGTATATTTTGAAGTCAAGTAATGTGATGCCTCTAGATTTGTTCTTTTTGTTTAAGATTACTTTGGCTATTTGGGTTTTTTTTTTTGTTTTTGTTGTTCCAAATGAATTTTAGGATTATTTTTTCTGGATCTGTGAAGTAAGATGATATTTTGATGGGAATTGCATTGAATCTATAAATCACTTTAAGCAGAATAGGCATTTTAATAATGTTGATTCTACCAATGCATGAGCATGAAATGTTTTTCCATTTGTTTGTGTCATCAGTGATTGTTTTATCAGTGTTTCTTAGTTCTCCTTGTAGAGATCTTTCACTTCTCTAGTTAAATATATTCCTCAGTATTTTATTTTCTTTGTAGCTCTTGTAAATGGTATTAATCCTTGATTTGAATCCCAGTTTTACTGTTATTAGTGTACAGAAATGTTATTGATTCATATACATTGATCTTGTAACCTGAAAGTTTGCTGAATTTGTTTATCAATTCAAGTCTTTTGGTGGAGTCTTTAGGGTTTTCTAGATACAGGATCATACTGTCAGCAAATAGGGATAGGTTGACCTTCTCTTTCCCAGTTCAGATGCCCTTTGTTTCTTTCATTATTACTCTGGCTAGGAATTCCAGTACTATATAGTCAAATGTTTATCACAGCACAATTCAAAATCGCAAAGACATGGAATCAGCCTAAGTGCCCATCAATACATAAGTGTATAAATAAGATGTCACACACACAGAGACACACGCACACACACACGCACACACACAATGGAGTACTACTCAGCCATAAAAAAGAATAAAATGTAATTTATAGCAACTTGGATGTAACCAGAGATGGTTCTCCTAAGTGAGGTATCTAAGGATGGAAGATCAAACACCACATGTTCTCACTAATAAATGGGAGCTAAACGATGTCTGCTTCTCCTGCTTTACTTGTATTTATTTAAACTATTTTACCTTGATTCACTTATTTCTTTAATCTGCAAAACTTGGATATGCATAATATCAAGGGTTTACAGGAAGAGTAAATAAGTTTGTGTGTGTTTGTGTGTGTCTTCATACACTCCTGAACAGTATGATACACAATTTTACAATATTATTAATATTGTTAATTACTAAAATTAATGGGATTTAAAAGTATTATCATCATTATTTGACCCACTAAATATGGTTTATTACATTCCTATCTTTCTTATATTTTATCACATACAGGTAAAAAGTCTTCATTATTCCCACCTGGAATACTACAGCATCTCCTAATATTTTTCCTTCTGTGTCAGTTTGAATTTTCTGGACCTAGACAGAGACAAAGTTAATAGTGAAAAATGTTTGTTGGAAAGTAACTGCTGTGAAAGTCAAAGGGAAGTAGGGGAAGCAGACACGAGTAGGCAAGCTCTTAACTCTGCAATATGGAGCTGACCACAGGGAGAAAAAAGATAAGGAAAAACAGAACTTGACATGGAGGGTCCCTAAAAGCCATGCAGATCTGACAAAGTCTTGACCAAAGCCAACAGGGAGATTTGGAGCGAAGATTACACATGAAAGGCGTTTCAAATTATGCGGAATTGGCCAGCTCCTAATAACTCATGTTTCTCAGTCATGGCCTGATTTGGGCCATGGGCTTGAATGCTGTGGTGTCTTGGAAGCTGTCATCAAACTAGACTCTTAAAGAGTACATTCTTTCTTGAAAGCATATTTGAGCAACATTTGCCCATGCCTACCACACATTCCTAACATCCTACAACCCTAGAATATTTCTCTCACAGAACAACTGATGAATTAAAATGTGAATTTTATAATATCAAAATGATTAAAACATTTAAATAGCTCTCTAACAACCAGAAGTTAAAATTGAAATTCCAAATGTTAACAAAGACCTCTGCTTACTTTTTTGCCCTTATCCACTAACTTGCTTTCAATTTTAATTTGAGCTAAAGCAACTCTAAAATCTTTGTTGTTTCGAGTAGATCACACTGCTTCAAGTCTATTTGCATTTAGTCATGGTCTTGTTGTGCCGTCCCCTTGAGCTCTTTGTTGATTAATACTCATCTCATGTATAATTTCCTCAAATAATTTTATCTCCACAACACCAGATTGCATTAGTCACTTTCCTCTGATGTCCATAGTGCCCTATAGATATTAATGAACAGAAGGAAAATAACTCCATTAGAAGCTATTTCATGTTGTGGAAATCTCATGAATTTTCTGAGACAAAGGTCATTACTGAGTAGGAGATCCTCAGATGTGATGTCAGAAAGAAATTTGAAACAGCAAAGCATAGAAAGAACAATTATATGACACAGGCAGAACTTTTCAAAAGCACAATAGCAGAATGATAATTCTTTGTTTTGATTTATACAGTTCTGTTAAAATATATCTGATTTACAAGGATCTTCCTGCATCTTTATCTGCATAGCAGCAAGTATTCCTTAGAAAACGAAAATAGGATATCATTATCATTGATTCTTTGTGCCATTTTAAAAGAAATAACAATGGATGAAATTTTTACTTTTTGCTGCAAATAATGGATTCATTTATTCTATCTCCTGTGTTTATGAATTAGCCAGCTCCAACAAAACTGTCATTTAACTGTCTTAGGTGGGCTGGATGAGAAAAGAAAAATCCTAGCTCTAATGGACAGAAGAACTTTTGTACAAAAGCCTGTGTGGGAGCACTATAAAAACACTAAATCTTAATAAATGAGTGCTACACAGTATCCTACTTGCTTATCGAGATGGTGGTTTTGATCATCCTGTAACCATGAAGACTTCATCCTTAAGAACAATAGAGCCATGTTAAAATTTAAGAGGTACAAGAGCCAATTTAGGTTGTATTACGACCCCTGCTAGCTTTACTGATGTGAAGAAAACACAGAAAGCATGGAATGTGTTTACTCAGGTCCATTGGTAGAAGATCAAAGAATGAGAAATTCATGGTGTCCTTATCATTTCCTTTACAGTCCATTTCATCTCCCAAGTGATTCTTAAAGTGGAGTGAAAATTGTCAATTTTGTCACATGTAAGTGTGGGCGAGAAAGGACTTAGATATAGTATGTCAATATCTTGAGCAATGAGACATTCCAAGCTAATCCTGAAAGAGACATTTCTAACAATAAATTTCAAGAAGTTAGGCACCATGTTTGTTTGTTTGTTTGTTTACCTAGCATTCCCTCTCTAGGCACACAGTAGGCAATAATTATTAAAAAAACTGTTACATAAATGAAGTGATAAAAGCATCATATATTTTAGGTACATGTTGGACTTCAGAAATAGTAGTAACTTTGTGATCAGATGTGCTAGTAACAACAAGAAATAGTGATGCTAAAAAAAGGAAAAATATGGATAGCATAGCAATTAGTAAATATAGTTTAAAAACCCAAGTAAAATACTCTTATGACCTCAAGGGGATAACTGTGAACTAGACATCTCCAAAAAAGTAAAAAAAAAAAAAAAAAAGCAAAGAAGAAAAAGAGTTCAAAGAAAATTATTAGTATTTTGTAACATTTTCAATATATAAAGGTTACATATAACAAATATATGTCATAAAATTTACCCATTTCAAATATAAAATACTGTGATGATGATTTTTAGTAACTTTACTGAGTGGTGGAACCATTAACAGGAATCAGTTTTAGAGTATGTTATCCCTCTAATAAGAACCCTCATACCCATTCTGAATCCCCATTCCTACCCCAAGACCCAGGCCACCAATAATCTTTCTGTCTTTTAAATTTGCAATATCTGGGCATTTCATATGGAATCAAAGAATATGTTATGTCTTCTTGTTGGCTTTTTTTCACTTAGCATAATGGTTTTGGGCATGTGTCAGTCTTCTGTATCTTTTGTTCACCTGAACAACATTCAATCGTATAGATATGACATACGGTATTTTTCCAATGTGGCCTGTTAACAAATATACACATATGTGTAAATATGTATGATATATACGTAATTACATTTATGTAATAATGTAGTCATATACATATTCAGGTAATTCTCATTATCCACAGTAGTTATGTTCTATATAGTTCCTGTGAACATAAAATTAGTGAATGCTGAACCCCCATTCCTAGTGGAAAAATGTACATGTAGATATATGGATATCTATATCTGTATCTATCTCACATACAATCTTAAATGCTAAAAATAACTCATTATAGTAGATTTTATTGTCTTAATTTTATGAAAAATAAGGTTCAGAATTGTTAAGTGATTTTCTAGTGGCCACCTCACTAACAGTTGCCAGAGCTGGGTTTCAAACTCAGTCCACCTGGCCCCAAAGCCAGAGCTCTTTATACTACCCTGCACTTCCCCTACCATCTCCATCCTCAGGTCATCTCTGCAAGAGAGTTGAGATAAGAGGTCAGAGCACTGCCTGTTCCACTTCAGTTGAGAATTTTTACATCCAGCAACTCTAAATTTTCTCATCCTCCAGTAATTTAAACTGGACTTAACACAGTGTGTTCTCCAATTTCCAAGTGCTTGAGAAGAGAGACCGTAGGCTTCTCAAGTCCTAAGCTCTAGAATTCACACAATATCTTTTCTGCTACATCCTATTGATCAAAATAAGTTTCAAGACCAATCCAGATTTGAGAATATGAATATTACCTTCAGCATTAGTGAGATCCCGTGTCTACAAAAGAGAGAAAATAGCCAGGCATGGTGGTTCATGCCTGTAGTCCCAGCTACTCTGGAGGCTGAGGCAGGGGGGATCATGTAAGCCCAGGAATTTAAGTTTGCAGTGAACTATGATGATGCCAATGCACTCTAACCAAGGCAACAGAATGAGACTCTGTCTAAAAACAAGCAAAAAGACAAAAAGGAATACAAATAATTATGTCTTGACAAGAGGATCCACAACTGATATAATGCAAAGATGTTTCGACAGAAGATGTTATTCCCCGTGAGCCATTTTGATAAGAATAATTATTATACAAAATATTTTAAAAATAAGTAAAAGTAAAAGAAGAATATCCCCCATTTCATTCTATAAGTATATTCATGACACTAAAATAGTAAAAATACAGTAATAAATGTATTTTATTGTAAATTTAACAATAATTGAAAAAATTGAAAGTTGATTGAATATATAAATATGGATGCAAAAATTGTACTCAATATTCCCTTCTAATTTGACTAGAGCATTATATAAAACATAATTCTTCAGAAATAATGAGTTTTAGCCCATAAAAGCAAGGATTATTCTAAATAGAAATATCTATAAATAACATTTACCACATTAACAAACCAAACAGAAATATACTGATGGAGAAAAAGCTTGTTTCCTAAAACTAATATCTGTTTGTAATTTTTAAAAAAACATTCTTAGTAAACTAGTTACATAAAGAAATGTTTTTACACAAAAATTATGGCAACGATCTAGACATGAACTTGGCATGTTACACAAAAATTGACTTAAAATGGATCATAAATATAAATGTAAAATGTGAAATTACAAAACTTCTAGTAGAAACTTAGGAAAAAATCTAGGTGATTCTGGATTAGGTGATAAGTTTTTAGATACAATGTTAAAGCACAATTCACAAAGAAAAAAATTATATGTAGAAATTTGCTAATATTAAACACTTTTGCTTTCCAAAGTCATTGTTAAATGAATATAAAGACAAGCCCCAGACTGAGAAAAAAAAGATAGTTGAAGAACACATATTTTATAAAGGTCTTATATCAAAATACATAAAGAATTCTTAAAACTAAACGATAAGAAAAAAATAAAAGATATGCAAGTATTCTGAATAGACACCTTACCGAGAAAGATAAACAGATTCAAATCAGTATAGATTATTAACATCAAGCATCATCAAGAAATTGCAAATTAAAACATGGAGATAACAGTAAATTCACAATAACCCAATGCTAAATTCTGACAATATCAATTTCTAGTGAGGATGCAGAGCACGGGAACTCTGATTAATTTTTGGTAAGAATGCAAAATAGTACTGCCCATTTAGTAGACAGTTTGGCAGTTTCTTCAATGTTAAACATAGTCTTATCCTGTTATCAAGCTATTACACTCCTAGGTATTTATCAAACTGATTTGAAAACTTCTGTCCACATACAAACTTCCATATAAATGTTTATGGCAGCTTTATTCTTCATAGCCAAAAACTGGAAACAACTAAGATGTCCTTCAATAACTAAATTGACTTAAAAAAATCTGTGTGACATCTATACAATAGAGTATTATTCAGCTATTAAAAATGAGCTATCAATCCACTCAAAGACAAGATAAATGTCAAATATAGATTTCTAAGCAAAAGAAGCCAGTTTTAAAAGAATGTATACTGTATGATTCCAATTATATAACATTCTGGAAGGGACAAACCTATAGAGACAGTTAAAAAAAATCAGTGATCAGCAAGAATATTGGGGGAGAAGAAAAGGGTTGAACAGGTGAAGCAAAGGGTTTTTTCTTCAGAGAGGTTAAACTATTCCCTGTGTTACTGTAATTATAGCTACATGACATTATGCCTTTGTCAAAGCCCACTGAAATTTTACAGCACAAAAGGTGAACTTAATATATGCAAATTTAAAGTTGTATTTAGAAGGCTTCCGAGGATGGAATGCAGAATGTGAAAAAATAAACCAACAGTACTACAAATATATTTAACAAACTCAATGAAGGGGTTGGAGGCAAATGTGCTAACCTAAATAACTATGCAAATGAATGGAATCTGTCAAACTAAAGGCAAAAGAAATTGTACATAAGCACTGCAATCTATTTGATAATTTTTTTTGCACAGAAATACAGGTTAAACATTCTGATGCTGTACATATATGTGGGAATTGGACAATTAAATAAATGGGTGGTAGAGGGTAGAAACCAGTATTATCATTTTTGGAATGGGCATTTTACACATAAGCATGGGGATGAGACTATACTGATCCATGGGTAACGGATGAGAGTTGGAGAAATCAGTATGAATTCATATATATAGATGGTTACATAAATAATGTTTATAGATATATGATGCACATGGGTTAGCAACATAAGTATATTTCCTCACCCTGTCACCTGAGATAGTCCAGAAGCAATGAAGCCCAGTAGTAATAATCACACCTAGCACCTTGATCATAGTCTCTAATACCATTCTGCAACAGAGGAAAGCAGAGCTTTTTGGAGACATTACTGATTCAAGGACTGAGGAAAGAAATATACAAGGTGAACCTGGAGCATCTTGCAGTGCCACAGGATAATGCAGAGCTTCACACTCACGCGTGTGTGTGCACACACACACAACAGAGCAGTATGATAAAGGGATATAGAAGCCAAATGAAAGAGATCCTGATGGCCAAACTGTAACAATTTGAGAAATAAAACATAAAATAAAGTAGTAATGGATTATAATTCAAAATATAAAATAATTATCCATGAGGTAAGAATGATGTAAATAACAGATTGATTACAATTTTATAGTTGACATTCTATAGGAAGAAAATCTGACACATAAATGAACTAAGAGGAGAAAAATGGCATAGGATTTCTCCTTCCCGCGACTCTTCAGATGTACTAATATGTAGTTACCAGCATGTCATGCATGTAGGTTCACTTTATCTCTCTGTGTCACCAGCTTATCAAATAGTAGAATCAGCCTGTTTGAGGACCTGCTTCAGCTGACTTTATTAGCAACTGCTTAAATTTCATTTTTCTTCCTGCATGATGAGCCAGAAGATAGTATATCAAATTTTACTTCACTGCCATTACTGTGGTTGCATTCTGGATTTTTATGCTCTCATATATCATATTGGATATAACCACTTTTTGTAAATTTTATCTAGAAGTAAGTTAAGAATAACAATGTTTAAGATAATATATTAGAGTATATATAGAGAGAATACTTTAAAACATGGGCCAGGTGATGCAGTAAAATACCCTGGTAGGATCATTTTTAAATTGGCATTTGAGATTCTATAAAAGGCAGTTAAGTTAAATAACAAATTTATTCAGCTCTAATGAATATTTGATTGGCTTTCTGAGATAATTGCCCTCTATCAGGGTCATAGCATTAACATGAAAATTAGTCATAATCTTCTCAGTGAGAATTGGAAAGAATTCCTATTAAAGTTTTTGAAGGAGCTTTTCAATAAAATCTTTGCATAATGTTGATGTATCATGATTTGAAAATGTCTCTTAAATTCTGCTTTATGTTATACATTAATTCAGAAGTAATATTTTTATGTTCAGGGAAATAGTTTCAAAAGCATAAGAATAACATATATTTTTACATATTTCTTCATGAGATGGTATTAATATATGAAAATGGAAAACATATACTGATGAATCTCTGTTATGTCTTTTCTTTTTGGTAAGTCTGTTATAGGTTATATGTTGCTCCCAAATACCAATTCTTGCTTTGTGAATCAATAAAATATTTTAGGTGAAAGTAATTTAAAAATTAAGGCATACATTTTAAAAGTATTTTTTTTAAATATAAGTGGACAATATAGCTGAATAGATATAGATGATCATAAAAAAATTAGACATTTGTTCTTAAATCTATTCTGGGATTATGAAAACTTTTTGCAACACTGATCTCACCAGTAAAACTGATGTGCTAGAGTTCCATGTCAAACTCTAGCAGAAGATCTCCAACTGAGGTGCAAAAGTTGGAGGGGTTTGGGGGAATCATGCATCGAAGATACATCTGTTATAATACTTCTTGAGAAAATTAGCTGTACATTACAGGAATAGAATGGCAGAACCATTTCAAGTGAATTCTGGCATCAGAATAAAATTATGGCATTTCCACATGAAATTTGCTAGAGAAATACTTCCATGTCATAACAACAACAGCAACAAAAGTCTGAAATATCGACTTAGAAAACTAGTATGTGATGGCATTTTATAAATTTTTGCAATACAGATAAGTAAGAGATAAAGTTATCTCATCTCTTTCAGATTAAAAATTACAGTCTGGGGAGATACAAGTTAGAACTGTTAAAATAATGACAGACACAGATAGTAGCACTCAATAACAGAAAATGCACGAGTGTAAATTATGATTATAATAATACATTTTACTGCTATGTCACTGTAGGATTATATAATATAATTTAGGCACAGAAGAGTGATATTATTTTCTTTACTTAGACATGTGGCCATAAAACTCCCTACATATTCTTTATGACACATCTTAAATATTACTTATCTTTTATGATGTAGCTTAAATATTCTATCCTCCATTCTCCCAAGCAAAGTCAGCTTTACTTCTAGTCTCACTTTAACCTATGTCTGTGAACTGATAAAGCACTTGTCATATTGGTGCTATTATCATATTTCAAAAATTCTAAATGTATATTTCACACATTACAAATACCATACAAATCTGGATGTGTGTTACAATAAATGTGATAAAAGAACATTAGGTCACAATTTTGATTGACAGTATATTTTTCTTTCTCACTGGTATGTAAAATAATTTTGTCATGATCATTGGAGACTTAGGTTTGCTTATATGCAATAATAAATATACATGCCTGTCTTCATCATCAGACTGTGAGCCCAAGAGTAAAATCTATGTCTTAATGTTTTATATATTGTATAGCCCCAAAGAATGCCTGTCATATAACAAATGAGCAATAAATGATTTAGTGATGGTGCCTTACCATAATCAGCCTGATAATTATAGTTCCATTAAAAATAGTAAATCTTCAAAAGTTTTAATATCTTCCATAAGAACCTATAGCTGAAATTCAGTAAAGTAAAAACAATAACATGTGTCCCCAGGTCTAGGTTATTTATACTGTCCCAGGAAGCATTGTTTTTAAATAAATTATTATTTTTTAAATATAAAGGCTTCACATACTAGGGAGAAACTACGTATGTAACCAATATGAAAAACCAGATCGCAAGGCCTATGGCAATTTATTTAATAACAAATTTTGGAGAGAAACACCTGAGCACAAATGCAGCCCAATAACTTGTTAATTGGTCATCTTGAAAATTTAATTTTACACTATGAGTATCATGGCCAAATAATTCATTGTCCAATGCAAGAAACTTTCTTGCATTGTAGAAGAGTATCATTTGATAAAGAAAGAAATGCTTTTTAAATCTCATTTTCCACTCTCTCATACTGAATATATACTTAAGTATATAGAAAATGTAACTTTAATACATGAATAATTTTGCAGTTACTATACCTTAAGTGTAATAAAAAGTAAAGTAAAATGGTAATTTATAAGATCTGTATGTATTTCAATATAATATGATAGCACTAAAATAAATGCGGATTCTCATATCTACTTATAGTTTATGCATTTTATTTTAGAAGAAGTAGAATACATTTTACTTCTTGCAGAGTAAAAGAGGACATTATTAATTATTACATCAGGGTAACTTTTATGAACTAGAACTGACTTAGGTAGTATATATAAATGTATTATGTATGTATATATGTCCATCCTAACTCATGATACCTCAGAATGTGAGAGAATAAAAAATGTTTTATATTTTATATATGAGTGTTTTCCTCCATTTCTATATTGATCACTTTTATTAAAGATCTTTTTATTCAATTTATTTATTGAGTAAATAATATGTATTTCAAATATTTTCTCTAATTGTGTGGTTTGCCTTTTTGCTTTCCTAACAAGTGCATTTGAAGAGCTAAAATTTAATACTTATGAAGCCATAAGTTTTAATAGTCTAAATAACTATTTTATAAAGCAGTGCTATAAAATGGGACCATAGAAATCAATATGATTTCACAACCAATAATATGGATTTTGAGAATTTAGATATTTCTTTGGGAAAAATCACTGAGAAATGAAAAATCTTGAAAATCAGTTGTGTAATAAATTTCATAAAGCAAATCATAAATGCAAATGGACGAAAATATTATTTGTATCAATGAAAGTTTACTGCTATCATAGGTAAACTCACAAAGATGTGTTATTTTAAATTACTGACAATCATATAATCTAAATTTTGAAAATTTTATTTTTAATTAGCTTTAATTTTAATTACTTTATTTTGGAGTTTTACGGTATCAGTTTGCTACTCTCTCCAAAGATATAGCACAAGTTAAAGAGTCTCTTCTATTGTTATTTCTTTTTTACAATCTATCCTGTATTTTGGTAGTCTATCAAAAATAAGGTCTCAAAGAATTTTAAATACTAGAGATTGAATATGTACATCAACATTAATGATATTTTAGGTACAAAATATTTTGCTATCATTTGTTACGACTTTGTCATTTTCACAAAATTCAATGTTGGCCCAGATCATTTGTAATAATATTTTCTCTCCTCATTTTCTCTAAATAGCCTGTCTGTAACATGTCTTCACATAATGAATTTACTTCAGTTAAAGTTTTCTTTTGTATTACCATTTCCAAATAGGCTTCATGATATTTATCCTAATATTAAATTTGACTTCCATATTCTATTGCACCTCCATTTTCAGTTTTCTGCACTTCCTGTATTGGGTAATTTCTGGTATTCTACTTCTTCTAAAATAAAATGCATAAATTATAAGTAGATATGAGAATCCGCATTTATTTTAATGCTATCATATTATATTGAAATACATACAGATCTTATAAATTACCATTTTATTTTACTTTTTATTACACTTAAGGTATAGTAACTGCAAAATTATTCATGTATTAAAGTTACATTTTCTATATACTTAAGTATATATTCAGTATGAGAGAGTGGAAAATGAGATTTAAAAAGCATTTCTTTCTTTATCAAATGATACTCTTCTGTAAGATAAACATGATTAAAAACACAAAGTTAAAATATTCTATCTATATGACTAAAACAACGAAGGAGAGGTAAGAAAAAAGCATCTTGAGTGTTTATAACATTTAAATACTTCTTAAAAATGTACACTTTGTTTTCCACTTGACATCAATATCAGTTCTATATTACTGCAAGCAAATATATCCTCCCCCTAGTGCAGCAATTTTCTGCTGAAAGTAGTAGGCTCCACCACTAGAGGTAGGGAGAGACAAGAAAAGCAACTTTCCCTGTGTGACTGGTGTGGATCTGCAGGTCCTTGGGTGCAGATGGCTAGCTGACAACCCAGCAACTCTGCTTATCAGATAGGCTTAGGTCATCCAGTAGGAGCACAACTCTGGGGCCTGATCTCCACATCCTGTCAGCTGCCAACAGTGGGGTTCCCAGTCAGGGAAGGAAAATCCTGACCAGAGGCCACAGCAGGTGCACCAAGTAACCCCTCCCATCGTGAGCAGCCTGCCAAGTTGGGTAGAAGAACCCTGAACAACATTTTAGCAGCTCCCTCTAGCAGCAGATCAAGCAATCACAAAAGCACACATATCCAGGCTGATTGGTAGCAGCTGTCATCTGTCTTGATCCTAAACCCTACCTGCTGGCTCAGAGACTAAACAGGGAGTGTCATTATGCTAAGGAAAATCTAAAGGTAAGAAGCAACAGCTGATCCAGATGGGAAGGAATCAGCGAAAGAACTCTGGAAATATGAAGAATCAAATGGAAAGCACACCCCCAAAGGGGAATATCAACTCTCTAGCAATGGACATCAACCAAATTCAGAACACTAAAATGACAGAAGAATTTTGAACATGGATTGTAAGAAAACTCAATGGTATACAAGAAAAAATGGATAACAAACAGAAAGAAACCACACACACACACACACACACACACACAAAATCCAGGACTTGGAAGAAAAAAAAAAAATCACTGGTTTGCTTTCTTTGCCCACAGATCACTAGCTCTCCAACTCATGGTGGTGAGTAAAAGACAAGGGTGCGTGCAACATTGAAAGAGATTATTTGCTAAGCATGCAGTGGTTATGCCTGAAGATCAAGTGTGGACACAGTTGGAACATTTGTTGTTCTACATTTACACTGTAAACACCTCGATGTTAATTTAACATGACCAGAAAATAAACTATAGTTCACATTTTCCTAAATACTCTGGGTAAGACTTGCATTTGTGATCATTTACCATGTAGCTCAGTAACAATCTTTGAGTGAGTCATTGGAAGTCTACACTTACGAGATACATGGTGGATGATGTAGCATCTTGAATAATGATGAAACCAGAAGTAAATCAATAGTACTAAGGAGGCAGAAAAGGAGCTATTCTGTTTCAAATACAAACGAGTTCTGAGTAGCCATGACATTGTACTTACACCTCTTCCTTGTGGTGATAAATATGAAATTAGCTATGAATGGCACATTTAAAAATAAGAGACACAAAGAGAGAGTTCCTGGAACTGAATAGGAAGAGATGGTGTTTGTTTGACTTCTATGAAGAAGGTTCATGTGTACTGGTCGCACCATAAATACTTTTAAATCGTCATTGATAAATCATTACAAACTACATGGACTCATTAATTCTGTAATATAGTTTAATTAAGTTATTTAAGTGATTATTGATCCCCAAAAATATTTACATGCATATTCACTTAAACTACTTAAAGTATACATATATGCATATATGTGTATATATATCCATAAACAACTTGAAATATACATGATGTGTGTGTGTGTGTGTGTATATATGCATATATGTTTTGTCTAGGATTGTCCCATATACTCTAGTGCCATAGTGGCAGACCAGCATATGTAGATATAGTTTTTTGTTTCAGTTTCTTCATGTTTACAAATAAAACATTAAAATTATCCCTCCCTTTCAAAGTATTAAAAAGGCATTTATTTTTAAAGGGCCCAGTATGTAATTTGTCCTTTGCAAGACATTCTTCACTTATACTACAAATGACCACTAAATCTATCTTTTTGCTTTCCCTCAATTTGGTAAAGTAGTGAGGTAGTAATACCTTTGGTATATTCCTCTTATATCTGTGTTATCTGAATTTCTCTACTACTACAGTCTTGAGATTATTATTTTGAAGTGTTGGAAAAAATTAAAAAGTATATAACAATGAAAGTCAAATAATAAGTATTACTTGTCAAATAAATGCCAATAAAATTATATAATTATATAAGTTGTTCTTAATTTGTGTGACATTATCTTTAGAAGAGTTTTTTTTTTTTTTTTTTTTATTACTCCCTGACTATTGGCAGAGCTGCCCATATAATATGGGGGCCAGAGTTGTCAAAATAGCAGAAGCACAGCCAAGAAAATTGGCCTGGACCATAGGCCCAGTGAAACCTAATTGGTATTTTCTTCAGATACAAATTAAAACTGAGAGTGAATGCAAATCACTGTCATCTCTCAATTGCTCTTACAATTGCATCAACTTAAATGGAATATTTTCTTCCAGAAATTTATCACCACACTAGTAAAATACAGAAACCAAATTATAGGCAACAGAAGAGTGTGAATTTGCATGACAATATACTGTTGTTTTTGCAAAAAGTTACTTTTAAAGAAACAATAGTAATAGAATTAAAAATGAGACTGCTTTCAAAATGACTCCTGGTTTTTATATCTGCATCATTCACAACATATATTACTCTTTTTCTCTATTTGTTTTGTAGTACATACAATTTCAGTAAACAAACTTGCAATACATTGTTTTCTTTGTGCATTATTTCAGCAACATTTTAATCCTAAACCCTATGTAGTGTTTCCCTCAGCACAAGGAAAAATTAAATGTTGATAGTTGATATGAAACAGTTTTTCAACCTCCAGGAAAAAGTGACCCTTATTTGATTTGGGAGCAGACTGATTTTAATAATCTTAATAATAATTCATCCTCTGAACATATCAAATAATTACTCTTACCACTTTAATATTTATGAATATGTAACTATGAAGCAAAGCAAAAAAATTTTAATATGTTTTACCTAACAAGATTGGAAATGTAATTCAGATACTAATTAGGATATTTTACTTATAAGAATAATTCGATTTTATTGCCTTAAAATTATATAGAAACATCATTATTCTGTCCTATGTTTTAAATACTGCTCATCAAGTTTAAACATGATACGTTAGACACTGGGTTATGTGTAACCTTCCTACGCTTACACTTAATAGGTGCTGCATTAAAAAAAGTATTTATGTTTGACATTCTGGAATCTAAATATTAATTAAAATGCCTTGTATTGGACAGAGACTGGTTATTTTCTTCTGGTTCTTGGCACATAGCTAGACTCCATTTTGCAGTTTCCTTTGCAGTTAGGTAAGTCTATGTGACTATGTTGGCAAACAAAATATAGGAGGAAGAAATTTGCAGTACTCTAGGTCTGGCCCATATAAATGCCCACAGGTAATATTCTTGATAATTTTCCTTTCCAGCTGGGTAGAATGAAGACAGCTTCTAGCATACACATGCAGTGATGTGTGGGAGGTGCTGCTGGATTCCTGTGTGACAATTTGAAGAAATGTTATACAGTCTACAACACCCACATCAGATTATTAGGTAAGAGAGAAACAAGGTGTTAATTATCTAAAATTTGGAGATTAATTTCAATAACTAATTTTATCTTTAATTAATGTGGTGTAGTACGTGAAAAAAAACTCAAATTGAAAATTGGGAGACCTAATTACTACTAACAGCTCTGGTCTTTAACCAATAACACTATGAATTTATGAAAGTTCTAGACCTCAATTTCTTCATCTGTAATGGTGTTGGAAATTTATTAGATATATACCCACTTAATGAATATTTACTATATTCCTTTGTTTTCTAGGTACTCTGAGTAGGATAAGGCAAATATAACACTTGTCCTCATAGATCTCAGTCTTCCTGACGCCACATATATAGATCTGTTATCTAATGAGAGTCTAAATGATGCTTTGAGAGAATGCACAAGTTAGTTTCAACATAGACTAAAGTTTAAGGAGAGCTACACACTGGGAGACATATTGAAACTGAAACATATATAAGTAATATGAGTTATTTCCCCAAAAAAATGATAACTGGTGTGTTTTAGCGGAAGGAAAGACTCATATGTCTACCAGAAATAACATGATCCATTAAAAAACAAAAAGCAAAGTTGGTGCATTGTTGGCATAGAGTCATAATGCAGATGGGGGGTTCAGTAGCTTGTGATAAAGTGTGATAAACTCTATGAAGCAATTTATACAATGTTCACTTTATTCCGATGGCACTGGGAAGCAATGCTAAAAATCTTTCTAATAAAACTGAAAACTCAAAGAAAATTTGTAGAATATTTCCATGTCCAAGAAAATAATTGTGTTGATTTGGAATAGAGTAATATAATAGAGAGAAGTAGAATAAAGAAATTTCAGAAATAAAATCAAGTCAAGATTGGGCATGTTGGGGCTAGAGGGAGATAGTAGAAAACAGTCTCACCATTCTTCTGGTTTTGCAAGAAAATAAATTGCATTGCATTGTTATTCAATATTAGTATGAACCATAGAGTACAAAAACAACTGGTAGGAGAAGTTAGAAAATCAGTTTAGAAATATTAAATAAGATAACTGCAAGATATTAAAATGTAAATATTATAACCCTAAGACATATTTATCCATTTATTTAGGAAGCCCTATATGTGTTAATAAAATGCATATCATATATCATACATGTTTGTATATTTTTAAATATTGTGTTGTCAAATAGACATTATTGTATGTTATAATTAGTCAAATATAGAAGATAAGAGTACTACTGATTTTACCAATTTTAATACACTATGTTCTTGATGTTCGATTTCTTAAAACTTAATTGAGGTATAAGAAACTGCACATTTTTAGATTGCACAATTTAATGAGGTTTACTGTATGTATTACAGCTGTGAAACCAACACCACAATCAAGATAATAAAAGTATCTATTACAACAAAAGGTTCCCAGTGTTCTCTCATCCCACAGTTTCTCACCACCACACACTGATCTGCTTTTTATTACTATATTTCTTAGTGCGTTTTTTTTTTTTTTTTTTTTTTTTTTTTTTTGTACAGAGTTTTGCTCTGTTTTCCAGGTTTGAGTGTGGTGGCATCATCTTTGTTCAACGCAACCTCAAACTCCTGGGCTCAAGCTATCCTTCTTCCTCAGCCTCACTAGTAGCTGGGACTACAAGTGTGCATCACCATATCCGGCTAATGTTACTACATTTTATAGAGATGGGATCTCGCCATTGCCCAGACTGGTCCTGAACTTCTGGTCTCAAGCAATTCTCCCACCCCAACCTCCCAAGTGCTAGAGTTATAGGTGTGAGCCATGGTGCCCAGCTTGTTACTTGCAGATTAGTTTTCATTTTCTAGAATTGTTATACAAAAGGAAATATATAATAGTTAAGTGCTCCATAGTTCTCGCTTCTGTCACTCAGAATACTTATTTTCATATCCATCCATTTTATTATGTGTATCAGTAGTCCATTCCTTTGTATTTATGAGTAGAATTCCATTGTATGGATTTTTTTTTTTTTTTAATTTTCTTATAGATACATAACTTGAGTTGTTTCTAGCTTTGGCCAGTACAACAAAGCTGCTTATGAACACTTGTATAAAGTTTTTGTGTGAGTATATGCTTTAATTTATTGTAAGTACATAAGAGTAGAAAGGCTGGGTCACATAGTAAACATAGGCAGTTAAGAAACTGCCTAATCATTTTGTGTTCCCACCAGCAGTGAATGATAATGTCAGTTGTTCCAGGACAACATTTGATGTGGCCAGACTATTTATACATGTCATTCTTCAGGTTATGTGTTAGAATATCATTATGATTTTAATTCCTTTTTTTTCCTAACAGCTTATGATGTTGACGACCTTAAATGGGGTTATTTGCCATTCATATATCTTTTATAAAGTGTCTGTTCAAATCTGCAGCTGTTTAGATTTGGGTTGTCTTCTTATTATGTTCTAAGCAGTCTTTTTGTATTCTAGACCTTCATTTACAGATATATGGCATACTATTATTTGCTTTCAATTGAAGGTTAGTGTTTTAATTTTCATAACTGTGTATTTTGAAGAACAAATAATTTAGATTTTGATTAACTCAAATTGTTTATTTTTAAATATTTTTTTGGTTTATTTTAGTTATTTAAAAAAAGTTACTAAACTCCAGGTCACTAAAATTGTTTCTTGGGGCTATTTTCTAGAAATTTGGTAAGTTTACTTTGTACATTCCATTTTATGATCAATTTTAAATTAATTTTAGCATGCAACAGAACTGTTTGTTGAAAGGATTATCTTTTGTTATTGAGTTACATTGATAACTTATGAGTGAGTGAAACTTTCTGTATTCTATTCAGGTCTATTGATCCAAATTTCAATCTTAATGTCCATATCACACTCCTTAATGACTAACCTTATAAGTAATCTTATATAATATTTAAATTCAGTAATGTTTTTTATTTGAAAAAATGCCATTCTGCTCCCATTGTTGATATCAGTTAATTGTATTTTTCTCTTTTATTTCCTCACAAGTTTGGCAAGAAGTTTATCAGTGTTATCGATCAGCTCAATGAACAAGTATTTGGTATTCTAAATTTTCAATATATTTTGTTTGTTATTTGATTGATTTCTACAATTTATATTTTTTCCTGTTTGTTTTATATTTTATTTCATATCCTATTTTTTTAAAGTGTAAACTTAGTTCATTGATTTGAGCTCTTTTCTAATATAAGCATTTACTGCTATAAAATTCCCTTAGTGCACATTTTATGTTTATCCTACAAATTTTGAAATACCAATTTTTTTTTATTTTCATTCAGTTCAAAATATTTTTTTAAATTTCTCTCATGATTCATCTATTGACTCATATATTATTTAGAAGTAAATATTTTATTAATACTTTTAGGATTCTATTAGGAAAATGTCCTCAAGAGAAATTAAAAAAAATAAAACTATTCTAACAATTTTTCTATTGTAATCTCATCCTCTTTTTAGTTCTTCATTGTGATCTTAGAGTTATTCTTGATCTTCTCCCTCTATGTTAATATTATCTTGCATATATATTTGGGTAATTATTTGGGTAATTGCTTCCTTTAGTCATATGCTTTCTATTTTCTATGAATGCCTCACTATTTATTTTGTGTTAATGTTTTTTTTTTTTACTCTAACACTATTTCACATTTATTTTTTATTTTAATTATATCTATCATTATAAGTTTTGGGAGATTAGCAAATAATGTGTTATGTACATTACATATTTTAATCTAGCCCACATAAAACATTTTATATAGTCAAATAGGTGTTGTTAGGAACTTGACAATAAATATTTTTTTCCTAAGTCTCAGAAAGTAGAAGTATATCACTAGTAAAATTTGTTAATTCCATAGGAACAAAAGAGAGAATTGATTTTAAATTCTGATTAATATTAATGAAGGACAGAGAACAACATATTCATAACTAGGACACCATTTTAGGTAAGGAATAGTTAAGACTTGAACCTGAGCCATAGCTGTGGAAACAAAATTTGTTGCAGATCCAGGTAAATGACTTTGAAATGTTTGTAATGTAGATTAAAATTTGAGCATGTATGACAGTGAATGTTCAAGGTATCAGTCTAACAGACTGAACCACTATCTCATTTATGTTTTAAATAGTAAAGGGAAAATTTGAAAGGGGGTAGAGTATTATTTTAATTTTATACCATTCATAATAAATGGAGAGAGAGTTTCATAACAAAGTGTTGGGTTTTTTATTTATTTATTTATTTATTTATTTTTATTTCGGCATATTATGGGGGTACAAATTTTAAGGTTTCAATAAATGCCCTTCCCCCCCTCCCCCCAAGTCTGAGTTTCCAGCATGACCATCCCCCAGATGGTGCACATCTCACTCATTATGTATGTATATACCCGCCCTCCTCCCCCCTCCCACCTGCCCAATACCCAATTACTGTAGTACCTATGTGTCCACTTAGGTGCTGCTCAGTTAATACCAGTTTGCTGGTGAATATATGTGGTGCTTGTTTTTCCATTCTTGGGATACTTCACTTAGTAGTATGGGTTCCAGCTCTAACCAGGAAAATATAAGATGTGCTATATCACCGTTGTTTCTTAGAGCTGAATAGTACTCCATGGTATACATATACCACATTTTATTAAT
>VSMD01049095.1:0-14172 GCA_008750895.1 Mirza zaza | reverse complement strand
ATGGTTCAACATACGTAAATCTATAAATGCAATTCACCACATAAACAGAAGCAAAAACAAAGACCACATGATTCTCTCAATAGATGCAGAAAAAGCTTTTGACAAAATTCAACACCCTTTCATGATACGAACACTCAATAAAATAGGCATAGAAGGGACATACCTAAAAATGATACAAGCCATATATGACAAACCCATAGCCAACATCATACTGAATGGGGAAAAATTGAAAGCATTCCCACTTAGAACTGGAACCAGACAAGGCTGCCCACTATCTCCACTTCTATTCAACATAGTGCTGGAAGTCCTGGCTACAGCAATCAGACAGGAAATGGAAACTTTCCTTTTAAAAGTTTTGACCTTGACTTTAGACTTACCTTACATGCATCTACTTTTCCATCCATGAATCCAGCACATAACATTCCTGGAGTTATCAGGCCGTCATACACGTCCTTTCTGTTACATACATCAGTGCCTATGGTTTCTACCCTGGCTTGCCGGAGTTTATTTTGTGTAGGTCCTGTTACACAAAGGAACAAAAAAAATATCTTCTTCAAATACAATAGTATCTAAGACATGGAAGACACACAAATTGTACATTCCTAGGAGCAAAAGCCCAAGATTATTTAATTAACATTAGTTATCACCTAATTTTATCTTGTCACAAGGAACCAGATATATACATGCCCCTGTATTATATCATATCTGTGGATCTTTCAGGGCTATTGAAAGCCCTAAAACTATATGTGAAATATATATATATATGTATACACAAACATTTATTTTTTATGAGGAGAGGGTCCATAGTTTTCATTTGATTCCCAAAGGGATTCATCACAGGGAGCTCGTCCAACTGCTACATTTTCCATGGCCCATGGAAGTTCATTGATATCCCAGGAGTATCAGAAGTCAGGACACAGCTGCATGGATCCATTTGCCCTACTCTACGCTTCAGCGTGTTCCTTAGGGCTGTCTCATAGCATGGGAGGCAGAATGGATGCCCAGTACGTGCCGGAGATCTGATGCCAGCACAGAACAGGGCTGGGGGCAGGAGGAGGGGACACTGCTCAGTTGAGCTACAGGAAAGGAAGGAGTTCAGGGCTACTGGTTGAAACTGGTGGTGAGTAGCCAAGACCTAGCAGTAGTGAAAAGATGAAGAGAGACTTTTAAGAACTTCTCACAAAGCCAAGTTGGATATGCATGGAGCATTTGGCACATAATGAAAGACTGTTGGAAAAAAAGGTAGATTAATATATACATTAGCATGTCTAGTTTCTTCAGATATCCTTGATAGAACCTTTTCTTTTTAATTTCAGAATATTATGGGGGCACAAATGTTTTTGTTACATAAATTGCCTTTGTACTATTTGAGTCAAAGTTATAAGTGTGCCCATCATCCAGATAGTGTGCACTGTACCTATTAGGTGTGAATTTACCCATCCCCTCCTCCCTCTCCTTGATTTCCGATGAGTGTTAGTTCCATATGTGCACTTAGGTGTTGATTGATTAGTTCTAATTTAATGGTGAGTACATGCAGTGTTTGTTTTTCCATTCTTGTGACAATATTAGAAGAATGGTCTCTAGTTCCATTCAGGTTCATACAAGAGGTATTAGTTCACCACTTTTTTTGAGTGGCAGAGTACTACTCCATGGTGTGTGTGTGTATATATATAACACATTTTATTGATCCACTCATGTATTTATGGGCACTTGGGTTGTTCTGCATCTTTGCAATTGTGAATTCTGCTGCTATAAACATTTGAGTGCAGGTGTCTTTTTTTATAAAATATCTTTTCTCATTTTTAGAGCAGAGACAGCCAGTCCCTACAAATCTTAAGTTTAAAAATTCACTGAAGGAAGAAAAATACAGATTCTATTAACCACGATGAAAATTCTCCAAACATTCACAACCATTAAAAATTCTCAAAAAATGAAGAATGATTGAAATAAAGTATATGCTGACCAGAAGTAATTACATCCAGGAAGCATACAATTTGTAACTAGTTACTCCCTTGCACTACCATAGTATTTTGTTCCTCCTTCTATCACCTGACACAGTCTGTTCTTTTCCTCCATATCAGTCTCTCCCTCTTTTTACTACTGCTCCAACTGTGAACTTGGAGATGGAGACCTGGTTTCTTCCACAGCTCCCTATCCTGCTCAGGGCCACCCACCTTGGAGACATCACCATTGCTTTTATGAAAAGCTTAAGCAGGATTCCTTGAAACAGCTTGTTCCATCTCACGCCATTTTTGTGCTAAGAAAACTCTCTTGACACTACTCACCATCATCTACAATGGATCCAAATCCTGTGACAAATACGCTTGTCTTCGGTGGCAACTTTATAGAGGAATCTGGGAGGCAGACTCTCTGGACTATATTTGAAAACTCAACTCGGGTAGTCAGCTGAGCCAAAGCAATGTCATTTTCATTTGTCTCTTTGTGATAATTTTCATGAATGATAATTTTCCCCACACTTCGTTTCACTGCAGGTGGTGTAATGGTTGTACCAAAAGTAGCAATCCATTTACTTGGGTCTTTATTTCTGCAAAATATTAAAGGGTGAGATTTGTGATGCTTAAACTTTATTCTTAAAAAAGACTGAGACCGTATTTCTCCCAAACTATTGGTATTCTCCTGAAAAATTCTTTTGGTGAGAGAATTTGCAATTGTTGACTTTATGGCAAAAAGAGTTCCTATAATTAAGGCAATTAAGTGTGTATAATTAATTAGCATGTTTAATTTCTAATTTTTAAACTCTTTGTTAGCAATTCTTTAGGTTCTCTTTCTTCTCTAATTTAAATTAACTGTGTAGATACTAATTTTGATTTGTTTCAGGTCATATGTGTACTAAGAGGCATTTTCCCTCAGTATCAAATCCATGCTTATTTTATGACTCACTTGTTGGCTCTTGTTTACTGAGTTTTACTATAATCTTTGAGGTAAAGTATATTTGTCTGTTTTGCAAACCTCATGTATACACAGGGTTGTTTCTCCACCCTATTCCCATACCCCTCCCTGATGTCCAAGGACTAAGCAGCCCTAACTCGAATTCATGTCCTACCACCCTTTGATCTGGCCTGGTCAGTCCCACTTAGTAGACGTGCAGGTCTCCCTTCCCATAGATGCCTTTCTCTGCCAGCAGGTTTATATCGCAAGTAAATTCTATCCAGTGCTATTCTCACTTACCTCCTCATTCTCCTCCAAAGTCCAAGTCCTTCTTTTTAAAAGTATCCCTATCAAGAATGATTGCAAACATACAGAAACTTGAAATTGTTTAAGTAAAAAAAAAAATGTGGAAGGAAATCACACAGAGGGCAAGTCAAAAAGGGTATTTCCTCTTTCATGTGGGATTACATTGCTGGTGAATCACCAACTTTTACGTGTAGTAAAAAACCTGAAAGATCAGTGGTTTTCACAGTACTCTGTACTGCCCTGGGAGTGAGCAGACAGAGCTCAGCGAGAAGAGATGGGGCTCTGCTCTCATCTGATTTACTTATTTACTCGTTAAGGGAAGATTTCAATCAAAGCAGAAATCTTAGGATTAAAGCATTCATTTGAAAACTAGACTCTAGATACTAGAATTCTGGGAGACATATATGACTCTAGGCCTTAAGGAGTTCACAAATTAATTGGGTAGAAAAAAATAGAATTATCCCATTTCTTTATGTACTGTCAATGAGAGAGAAAGCCTCATGTAAGAGGCTGAATTCAACATGTTTTGTGGGTAAGGACCCTGAGGTTCACAAGTTTAGTGACTTGACCAGAAAAGCGATATACTAATATACAGTTGGTTAGTGTCAACAGGTCGCTTGACATCTTGTCAAGAACTTTTTTGTAACCCGCACTGTTGCACAAAGACTGGGATCATTTTTCATGGACATAAAGGTAAGATTTGTCTTAAACGTGATTTTTTTTAAATGTGATATTTCTGCAGCAAAAAAAAATTTACAAAAATGTAAAAATTATTTAGATAACTGCAATATTATCCTCAAAGTACCCAATATTTTTCCTTCACAAAAGGATAACACATTGTATAATTACATGAAATCATTATCACTCTCCAAATTGAAAGCTTTTCCTCCATGGTCATTACCTTACTCAAGTCTTTTGGATTATTATCAGTATAAAATATGCTATAATATGTCTCCCGTATTTTTTAAAATCCTTTTGTCTGTACAACTGAAGATGAGCCCTCAACTGTTAAATATCTCTGCTCCCTTTCATTTAAAAACTCCTTCACAGTGGTTTTTAGACTTACTGCTTCTAAACCTCCTTCCATTTTTTCGTGAATCCATTTCCATTCCTATAATACCTGGAATTTCTCTTATCAAGGTCACCAGTAATCTAGACTTTATCAAGCTCAATGACCAATTCCCATGTGGATCTGTTAGTACACATAGACTGCCTTGGACCTGCTGAAACTTCAATATTAAGTTGGCATTCTGGGTTTATTTTTAATTTACACAAATAGATCAGTTATAAACTAAAGTGGACAACACTCTCACAAAAACAGAAGTGCAAAGATTGGAGGACTGTGAATGTGAAAAAATCAGAAAGACTTAACAAGCTATTATGACCCAAGTTTACCTCTAAGGCATGATACTAGTTACTCCGTGAGTTACATATAAGCAAGTCCTCTTTCTCTTCTCTAGTGAGGAAGTGACAATCATCTTAGATCCATTGGGTCATTCTCATTATACCTTTACCCCATATAAAGAATAATATCTTGGAACCATTTGGGGTGTTACCCTTGGAAGGATGATAACAAACCTTCTAGAATCACCAAGGACAGCCTCCTTTAGAAGGGTGCATAAGTAGTGCCACTGGCCAACCAAATGGACTTCAGAGTTTTTGTCTTTTGAGAGTTTAAGAGGAAAAGCTTTCTGTACTCTGATGGCAAAACCCCAGGGAAGAAAGATGGTATGTCTCTGACCTCCTCGGGCAATAGAGTACTTGTGTATGTCTCTGAACTGACACAGCTAAGTTTTAAGAGCTTCAACCTTGGGGCTGGGCATGGTGGCTTATACCTGTAATTCTAGCATTCTGGGAGGCTGAGGCAGAAGGATCCCTCAAGGTCAGGAGTTTGAAACCAGCCTGAGCAAGAGTGAGACCCCATCTCTACTAAAAATAGAAAGAAATTAATGGGCCAACTAAAAGTATACATGGAAAAAATTAGCCGGGTGTGGTGGCGCATGCCTGTAGTCCCAGCTACTCAGGAGGCTGAGGCAGGAGGATTGCTTGAGCCCAGGAGTTTGAGGTTGCTGTGAGCTAGGCTGATGCCACGGCACTCACTCTAGCCTGGGCAACAGAGTGAGACTCTGTCTCAAAAAAAAAACAACTTCAACCTAAAAAGCCCAAGCAGAGAAAGAACTCCTGGTGGGTTGACATGACCAGTCTCCAGTACAGCGAGGGCAGTGAGACAAGGTAGCAGGTCTCTTCCATCTTCCTCACACTTCTCTGGACCATATGTGCCTGCCAGGGTTCTTAGAGAATGCAGAGAAGGGAGAGCTTCAAGAGGGGACACCTATGATCCTTTTCTTATTTTTAAAGTGATGCTGACAGAGGGAGATTTAAAGGATTAATTGGAGAAAAGAGAACAGAGTAGCTATTTTTCTTCTTGAGTATGTAGAAGAGATTAAACTTGTTACATGTATAATATTGAGTCTTTACACTAAAATGACCATGATAGAGTAGGAAAGACAGCATTAGGGTCATGATGGTATAGAGGAATAGATGAAAAGGACCATGGCCCAAGCCAAGCATCACAGATCAGGGACACAGCGAGCATGGCGCATCTAGAGGACATAGAAGGGTCCACCCCCAACGGAGCAGAGGACAAAGTGGCGAAAACTGGACTCATCCTCTGCACCGCATCAGTGGCAAGTGAGGACTGAGAAAAGGCGGCTCAGGACAGCCCTGGTGAACTCACTTCCGGAAGCAGTGGGCTGCGGTGAGCAGCCACGTGTTGCTGATGAGGCTGGCGCCACACTGATGGCCCGCCCCCACGAGCTGCAGGCTGGCCTGCCACGGCCACTCCCCTTCCACAGCCGTTTCCCTGCCTTGGACGATCCGTTCCGTGGAGGAGTATGCAGGTAGTGGCATGTTCGAAGATGTCATCCTTATCCCGCAGCCTGGCACAGAAATACATGTTAATTTGTTTTCACTGAAAAGAAGAAAAAAAAGCAAATCCCAATTTGCACTGGGTGTAGATGCTTAGACGATCCTTTGTCCCTGCGACTTTTTAACCCATGCATGGCATTCAGCCTCTGAAGTTATTCTATGTGGGCCTCACTGATCCTATCGAGGTTCACATAAAATATTTACTAACATTTCAAGGCATTCCGTCCACAGATAAACGTCTTTCTATAAAGCATATATAGATAAATAATTTATTGAGCACCAAAAATGTACAGATCCTCTGATAAGTGTTTTAGCTGTATTTATAGCAACATCCTTTTTAGATGAGGCCGTGGAGAGAAAACACTGCTGGAGGTCACCCTGCTGCTAAGTGACAGAGTGAGATATAAAATTAGGAGGATCCATACCAAAGCCAGTGGAATTCTTATTACTACTGCTGAGAGAAAGCCCAATATTGAAAGTAGATCATGAATTGCCTTTCACATAACTGAAGAGAATCAACTCATTGTTTTCTCAAAGCCCTGTATTTTAACAGTTTTAAACAATATTGACCTTTTTATTCTTCTAAAATTTGAAAGACTAGTTTTCAAAAGTTATTACTCTCTGATAACAAACCTGCAATTGATCAGAGTTCCAATTAACCTTGAGAAACTCGAAAATGCCCTTATAATATTTGTAATGGGTATATATTTGTCTGAAACATCCCAGAAATATATACCAAAGCTGGAATGTGGAGTGCAAGGTGGGACAAGACAGAAAATGTACATATATTTGAATAAAAATGCAAGAAAACTAAAAATATTGAGCAAGAAAAAGTCTAACTAGTTACCAGCTTAACACATTCTCTTGAACTGTGAGAGAACGTTAAAGCATTAAACAGAATTAATAGTATACTAGCTAGAATACTGTGTGGTTTTTTTTTTCTACATCCTATACATCATACAACTTAAAATTGTATCTGGTATACATTTATAAA
This sequence comes from Mirza zaza, assembly GCA_008750895.1. Taxonomy (NCBI): domain Eukaryota; kingdom Metazoa; phylum Chordata; class Mammalia; order Primates; family Cheirogaleidae; genus Mirza; species Mirza zaza. The sequence continues at coordinate 7,055 of VSMD01049095.1, read as the reverse complement.
TTTAAATATTTTAAATGCTAAAAATAAAAGAACTGAGTGATTTAGAAAGATAAAATGAGCAAAATAAGCAGCTTAGTAAATTGTACTTCTAGCTCTTCTCTGGCTTCTATTCATTATTTTTACATGAAATAGAGTAAATTGTGGGTTTTGGAACTTACGACTGTTGAGAAGATTTCTCATCTTTTTGCCATCGATAGCTGAAATAAGCAAAACATAAATTAGTTGGCAGAAGAATATATTTCCATTTTCATCTTTTTTGGTCAAATGATAGTCAATAGAAATGCTAATTATCCAAAGCACATGTATTTCAAGAGGGCAGAAGAGTTTTCATAACCAAGTAATACATAAATAACCCTTTACTTGGGTTAGATTTGATTTTTGTTTTAAATTTTATAATTACACTTAAAATCAGAGACCATTTAATTTTCTGATTTTGCTTAGGAAACAGGAAAAGAAAATAGGAAATTAGGAAAGAATGAGTAAGTGTAAATATCCCTCACTGCTTTCTTGGGGAGCTCTGGTATAATGCCAGGGAGCAACCACCGATTCCTGTCCAACTGGTGTTTACTGGTCTCTGTGGTTCAGGCATGTCCCCAATGGCCAGTGTGAAGGGGCAACTCCAAGAAGCTAACAACATCACAGACCCCTCCATGCTGACAATCAAAGTAAGTGACAGAGGCAAAGCTCTCAATCAATGGAAGGGTATAAAGTCAAAGTTTGGGGACGAACCCAGGAAAACACAAGCTACAGATGTCATCTCTCTTTTTTCTGGATGAGAATTTGGTAGCTCCCATATTGAAGGGGACCAGGCATAACAGAAAGGGGGAGGGAGACGCACACTGGGGCAAATGGTTATAATCCTGTGAGGCCCTGGACATCTACATTTTACACAAGATAAGGCGAATGTTTAAAGAGAAAAAGGGAGTGAAGGAAGAATCAATTATGTAAATGTCCCTGGGTAGGTGGAAGAATGATCTCATCTTGTCTCTGTTCTGCACCTGGGAAGGTAAAGCTTTAATCAACATTATCAGCATGGAATCGAACAGACTTTAGTTTTAGGAGGTAGAGTTAGACGGCAATGACCAACAATGAATGTGGATACCGTACTCTTCATTATTTCTAATCACTTCATGGAAATGTTATCACTAATATTTGTGGGGCTTCTACATCAAAACATATTTAAAGGGTTTTCCTGGTTTCTAACAACAAAGATATTAACTTTGGACAATCTGTTTCCTCAGTACGTGGCGACTGCAAGAAGAAGAGACTGTTGGGTCCAAAGGACAAGCCCCCCACCCTCTGTGCTCTTCTTTGTATCAGAAGTAACTAAATTTGGAAATACGCAATGAGAAGCAATGTACAGAGCTGGAATACTTATCACATATGACACGTATGCTAGTGTTTGAGGGAGGGGTAAGAAAATAACATGGTTCCTGTCCTTGAAATCTCATTGAAGCACATTGTTGTACGTCCTTCAATTACACATTGGCATAGAAAAATGGAAATGCCTCTTGGATTCCAACTAGCTGTAAGGTAGTGTTTTGTTTTGTTTTGTTTCAGCATATTATGGAGGTACAAACATTTTGGTTACATGAATTCCTTTTGTACAGCTTGAGTTAAAGTTGTTTTTTGTTTTTTTGCTTTTTTCTTACATCTCTCACCTGCACAGAGTCCAAGTTGTGTGTCCATCACCCAGATAATATGCATTGTACCCGTTAGGTGTGAATTTATCCATCCTTTCTTCCTCCCTACCACCTGCTTAATTCCCATTGAATTTTACTACCATATGTACACATTGAGTATTCATCATTTAGTTCCGATTTAATAGTGAATACACATGGTGTTTCTCTATTCTTGCAATATTTAGGAGGATGGTCTCCAGTTCCATCCAGGTTGTTACAAAAAGTGGTATTAATAGTTTACCATTTTTTATGGCTGAGTAATACTCCATGGTGTACATATATCATATTTTATTAGTCCAGTCATGTATTGATAGGAACTTGGGTTGTTTCCACATCTTTGCAATTGTGAATTGTGCTGCTATAAACATTCAAGTGCAAATGTCTTTTTAATAAAATATCATTTTAAGTTTCATAAACTTTTTGAAAGTCCTTTTCTACCTCGTGAGGGAAACAAAACAAGAACTTTCCTAATTTAGGTTTGTGAGGAATAAATAAGAAAATAAATGAAAAATAGTGTTAAGTTGGAAACAAGCTCTTTACAGTTGATGTCACTAGTTCTTCCTACAGGGGTAGATCTTCATAAATATGTCTGTTTCACTGACACTACAAAAGCTAATCCCCAGAATTTACCTGTACAGAGCTCTGCAAGTTGCAATACTATGTCTAATTCTAGCCCCAAGGTTTGTTAATATCATCTCTCCCATCTTTCTTGGGTCTTAGTTCCCTTACCTATAAAATAGTAAAAATAATACCTACCCTTTGGTGCTTTTGTGAGGATCCAACATCATACTATATGAGAAAAATTTTAGAAACATTATCAAAAGCCCTAGTAAAATAGGAAAAACATTTTCCAGTGCTAAATTTTGCCTCATGGTGAATTTTTATTTTCTTTTTATTCTACACTGATGTATATTTATCAGTGGTGAATTCTTAAAATGGAATAATATAATGACCAAATCCTTATGAAAAGCAAAGGGAATTATGAAATCAGGAAACCACAAAAATAGTAACAAACAAAAAATGACTTACGTGTGAGTCTAAATGATGGTTTATGGATAGTCAAAGGCAACTGTTTAATCTTCAAACTTTGATAAAAAATCTTTTCAATTCTTTTCTTGATTTGTTCAACACTGGCAGTAGATGGGTATCGAAACATTAGCACCAAAAAAATGTTTACACCTTGTTCATCCGGACTGAAGAGCAAAAAAGCAGATTAAAAATGGCATTTCTTTAATCATTAAATATTTTTACCTAAGATTCACATTAAATTTAAAGAAACGTAATGGATGATACATGTGGAAACCAGATTTTTAAATTATCTCTAGGTAAAGGGAATGGAAATGAGAGTACAGTGATCAGGAGTGTTGGAAGCACCCAAGAAGAAACCGAAGCAACATGCTAGAAATACTGGATAAGACATACCTGAAAAAAATTGTTTGCTGCTCTTACTTGGCTCATAGTTTAGAGGGGTTTTGCAGGAATATATGTTTATAAAAATCATGCTTTACATGCACGTGGCAAGACTTGCTTTTTAAAGCATTTTGAGCAAAAGTTGAAATGAATGTAATGATTCTTCAGTAGTGGTACAACAGAGACAATGCCTTTGTTTATCAACCCAGTTTCCTTTGCCTCCTGAGCACAGAGCTCGATTTCATTTCCTAGCCTCCCTTGAAGTTTATGGAAACTCTCCAATGAATTCTTGCCAATGGGATGCAGATAGAAATTATGGCCTCCGTTTCCAGGCCTGGTTCCTAATAAGACCTCTCATAGCATCGTCTTTGCTTTTGCTCATTGTCTGCCAACCAGATGCAGAAGGTCCCGTGGGCAATTCCATTCCACAGTCCCCACTAGCAGCCACTCCCTTGCACTCACTTCTCTCTGGTTTGTATCGTGGCAATGAAATAAATCTTTACTGTATTAAAACACTGATATTTTGAGGTTTGGTGGTCAGTTAATGAATGAATGGTTCGAGAAAGCAGCTATAAAAACTCATTTGATAAACAATGGAAATATATAAATTTATGTCTTGATGTATAAGGCTAGAAAGCCTTAACTAACCTGAGAATGAATTTAATTTGAAAGATAAAAGAGAAATAAGAAAGGAAGGAAAGAAGGAAGAAAAGGAAAGAGGGAGGGAAGAAAAAAAAGGGAAAGAAAAAGTAAAAAAGAAATAAAGAAGGGCAAGAAGGAAAGAAAAGACATGGGCTTCTTAATCATTTAACCATATTTATATTTACTCCCAAGAAGTGAAGCAAACAAATGTTACAATTCTTTATTTCACTATGGAATCGAAGCCTTATAGACATCATATAAAATGTATTCAAGATAGTCTTTGATAACAACTCCATGTTTCATTTATGTTTATTACCTTTCATCAAAGCATCAAAATGAAAAGCCATTTAAAAACAATAAAAATTCACTCACTTTAAAGAAAAACCTTGCTGCAGATAAAGTCATAGTCCAATGGTTGGGTAGACTTAAAATGAGGAAAATTAAAAAGACAAATTTTACTTAGTCCTTAGCTTAAGAGGACAAAGGAGATATTGGCAGCACCATCCCTCCTCCTTCTGTGTTATTTTTTTCCTCTTTTTTCTAATAACTGAGACTTTCTTTCCACAGAGCACTTTACATCTTCCTATTGTGCCTGAGACTTGGTTAGGTAGTATAACCTGGGCTGTTCAGGATTTATGAAATCTTTGTGTTGCTGCAAAGATTCTCTCAGGCAGCTGAGCAATCATGTTAACCAAATAACTCATCTTAATCATATTGGTTTGAAGTTACAAGCCAAGTTTACATACCTTATTCTGATAACATGCGATTTGATAAATCGACCCCCTTCAGAAGAACTTCGAAATATCCTAAACATCTGATTTAAAAAAAAAAAAGTGTTAGTCTTAAGAAAAATGTTACTCCTTGTCTTATATCTAGAGACTTAGAACACAAGGTTTTTTATTTATTCTCAGCCATGTAAACTGGTTTATTCACAGTGATAAGACTAAAGCTGGGTTTTAATACTTGTAGAACTGACAGTCATAACAAAATTGCTTAATTTTAGTAGACTCTGTAAAATGGGATCACAACAATATCTGTCTCAGAGTTGATTTGAAAATTAAATGAAATTATTTTATGTTACAACTTGTCTAGTATCTCTAATTATTAATGATATTAGTTTTAATCATTGTCAAATGAATTAAAGTATGTGCTATTTTTTAAGGTAGCATCCTTATTTCTAAGCAAGCTCACCATTTGTTGCACTCATTCCAGAGTCTGGCATCTAGTCAATACTCATACCAACCTGTTGATCTCTTAAATGACCATGCCATTACTAGACCATTTGACATAACCTGTAACGACATCTGTTGTGTGACTCTGACACCCTCTCTCAACTGTTAGTCATTTCTCTGTGTCATGCAGGATCTTACCACTGGCAGCAGGGCTGGGGATAAGTTTCACCCTGCCATCAGCATTTCATTACTCAGCTGTGCCAGTCTGACCATGAAAGGATTTTAGATGTTCAGTAAACTGATTCCCTACAGTATCCTGATTCCCAAAAGGAAACCCAGCTGACTGTTGAGGCACTTCCTTATAGGCAAAAAAGGGCTGGACAGAGCCAGAAGTCAGGAGGTACAGGTCCATGTAAGTTGACAAAAGGTCCACTAGACGCCCAAGTACTATATCCAGAAGATAATTATTTTCTTCCCCACAAGATTCCTGCCTTTCCCTGATTCGTCTAAACTAGCAACAATGCCCAGTAGACTTTACCTCCTGTATATTAAATCTACTCTTCTCTTGCTCCAATCCCACTGCTGTGGTCTCAAATCTACTCCTTAGAACCTCATGCCTGGACTGTTGCAGTAGCCTCCTCACTGACCAGCGTGTGTGGTCCTGCCTCAAGCCCAATGTCTTCCTCAGTGTGAGCCTCACGATCTTATCCCTTCACTGGCTCCTGCTTTTCTTCTATTTAAACATTAAGGTGTTTTTTTTTTAATAAAAGCATACATGGAAATACCTGAGATAGGACTTGAACAAGTACTTAATACACACTCACTGACAAGAGGAAATACCTTAACAGAGAAATACAAAAGACTAGATCAACAATATTTTATAGGGCAACGAATTGCTTTACTGGAAGAAGAAAGATACTCAATATAAGAAAAGAGTAAAGAACATTTTCAGGGAAAATCAAATTTACCTATTTAGAAACCATGATAGCATTAACAGAGAAAAGTTTATTTAAGATTATAGCTTCTTGGCCGGGCGTGGTGGCTCACGCCTGTCATCCTAGCACTCTGGGAGGCCGAGGCAGGTGGATCTCTCAAGGTCAGGAGTTCGAAACCAGCCTGAGCAAGAGCGAGACCCCGTATCTACTAAAATAGAAAGAAATTAATTGGCCAACTAAAAATATATAGAAAAAATTAGCCGGGCATGGCGACGCATGCCTGTAGTCCCAGTTACTCGGGAGGCTGAGGCAGGAGGATTGCTTGAGCCCAGGAGATTGAGGTTGCTGTGAGCTAGGCTGACGCCATGGCACTCACTCTAGCCTGGAGACTCTATCTCAAAAAAAAAAATAATTATTATACCTTCTTTCTTAATCAAGAAATGGGATGGTACCATTTCTGGGAATAACCAAGGCAAAGGTCACTGATATCCTTTCCACTCAGAGTTGAGAGTGAAATCACTGTCCACATAACAAGATCACCTTCCTTGCTCAATGTGTGGCATATGATTATCATTTCTAGTTTATAGGCTGGTGATAATTTTTCTACTTTAGCCATGGTGATTGAAAACTCTTGTTAAAATTCCTGATGAAAGAACAGCAGCAACAACCACTAAGGCCATTCCGGGGTAGAAAATCAACTGTCTCATTGTCAGAACATCCGCAGTGGTGATCTGGTCACTGCGTACCAGGTGTTTTCTTCCACCACTTGGTTGGTTTGGCTCTCTGGTCTGGCAAGACCAGACAAAATCACTCCATGGATTAGTGTTCTTTCTGGGATAGGTGTCTCTGTGAGGGTAGGTATGGTGTCTTCACTCCCTTTTAGACCAGTTCAAACCTGGGCCTGCCCTGCAACTCTATTGCAATCTATTCTCAGGGTGTACACCAAATAGAAAAGGGCTTGAAAGAAGACACAAACTATTCATCCAGACCAAAGACCCATTATCTCAAGTTCAGCAGGAAATACCAGAGATACTCCAATGGGAAAACCAAAAAGATAATAATGAATGGCATTCAAGATAGCACCAGTCTTATTTTCCTGTACCTCTCAGGGCTCCACCACAGGTGCCTACAAGTATATCAAATACATGAAAAGAAGCAAAATAAGGCATCACTTAGGAAATAATATCTTTGTCACTGGTAAATACACAGGCAAC
>VSMD01049093.1:0-34962 GCA_008750895.1 Mirza zaza | reverse complement strand
TGGTCAGCGATTGGAATTCAGAGGTCTGTGCACATGGGTGGGTAAAAGACCTGAGTCTTTACTTTCATCCACCTCTAGCTTAAAACGAGCATGTCCTAAAACTAAGAACTGAGGCACGAAACTCCCTTAACATCAGTAGTACATGTGACTGTGACATCAATAAAAATTTTCATATCACGTGACATTTCTCAAAGTATCACTATGCTCACCACTACTTTGAAATTATGGTAGTCATTATACCCACCTTTTAATACTGTTTTCTTAAATGTTTCATAAAGAAACACATACATTTTCATATCACAATATCTTTCTTAAAAACACGAAATGGCATTTCCATATAATGAATTATTTACAGCCACACATATTTAATCATATACATTTAGGCTAAAAAAAAAATATTATGGTCTTAAGGCTGCCATAGGGATCCAAGACACCAAAAGGCTGAGAATCTCTACTCTAGGAGATGTTTTGAAATGAGAAGCCAAGGGGAAAGGGCAGGCCATGGGCTGACAGGATGGGTGTTTTCACATAGTTGTCTCATGTACAGGGATGATGCAGCGGCTTCTGTGGTTGAAGCGCCAGAGCCTCAAAGGGCAGAGGTTGGACATAACTTGGGGCTGGGGGAGTTGCAGTCAGTTGGGCAGTTTCAGTTGTAACCCAGAGAACACATGGACTCGCCATGGGACGGTGAGCAGGAGAGGGCACATTGCAGTGGTGTCTGAGGCTGTTGCTTCAGAGGGCTAGAGGCAGACCAGGAGGGAGCTGGGCACAGGAAGCAATGGAACAGAAGAAGGGATACAATCAGTAGGGGGTGGAGGGTGAGAGTAGGAGGCTGGAAAGGCAATGTGGGTCCCCAAAGGACTAGAGTCCAGTCCATGGCACTCTCCATGTAGCCCTGGTCAAGGGTAGGCAGTGGCTGCAAGTCTGCCTTTTGGGATGCTGGCCTCAGAGCAGTGAGGTCACTGAGGGGAAGAGGCCCAAGTTGGGAGGTGTCAGGGGCTGGTTTTAAAGGCCCTGAGGAACCACGAGCACAGAAGCAGGCTCTTTCCTGATCCTGCTTTTTCCTAAACCACTCCACACTCAGAGTACCCCAGCACCGGCTATACCTAGAAATCTCTGAGAGATGTCAAGATGAACAGCCCTGGGAAACCAGTTCCATCAGAAATGGCTGCACAAGGTTCTGTCACCTGTTTGTAAGTGGCAATTTTGAGATGTGATTTCTGCTCAAGTCCTCTGGTACCTCACAGTCATCTCCCCCTCCTGCCTAAGTTCACCTTACCACATGCCCTCCATCATAGAGAAATAGAAATCACAGACCAGTCAGTTTAATTCTCTATCAGAGGGATGGTGACAAAGAGATTTCACATTATAAGTTTGCAAATAGAATACATTGTCTCTTTGTTTAAGTGAACCCTTCTGAAAACAGATTAGTAAGGGCATGATGAGATTCTCAATAAAGCATCATTTCTATATAAAAAGGATTTTCTACACCCGCCCTTTAGAAATACCAACTTCCCTGAAACATTTAACATTCTAAAATTTGATTTTCCATGCTATCCCTTTCTTGAGTGCACTTACTCCACTCCTAGCCCCAGTCTCCTAGCCCCTTTTCTCAGACTTAGCATATCCTCCTGGTGTTAAGGGAAGGGGAACTACTCTTGAGTGGTAGACAACATGGCAAAATCATGATCTGGATTTTTGAGGAAAGTTTCAACATGAAATATTTTGTGTCTGTTGTTCTACTGTCGGCAGTATCTCTTTAATTAATGGGGTAAAATAGTGAGACAAAGAACTTTGAGAAAATAGGTCACTTTGACTTATACAAAAGTAGTTTCAATAGCGTGTTACAAGCAGAATCCAGATTGTAGGGAGCTAAAGATGGAGTAGGAGGTAAGTGGAAATGATGTATGAAAAATATGTGTAAAAGTGTTTGGCAGTGAAAGGGAGGAGAACAAATGTTATGTATTTTTCTTTTAAACATGAATCCGAAATAAGGATCTTACAACAGGCTTTTGGATCTCTTCTGGGGACAATATTCACTGTGGGGGAAGTATTAGGATTTGGGAGACATTTCTTATGTGTTATAAGAATGATGGGACAGAATTTTTGAGGAACCACCATAGAAAATCTAGGATGTCTTATTGCTGAATATTATCTGTCTAGAGAAAACAGGACTGTTACTGGAATACAGGATAGAGTATGAGAGTAAGGCCTCTTGGCTGTTAAGAATGGGTCAGAGGAAAGAGTCTAGTGGGTATAGCTTCAGAAAAGAAGCAGGATTCCTTTTCCTCTAACACTACAGTGAAGGCATGAAGGATGGATATAGACAGAAGTGTGTTGGTGTGGGTAAATCAAACATTCTTAGATTTTTGACCTCAGAAAAATAGGACATGAAGTCAACTACTGAAACTGAGGTTTAGAGTGTAGGATGGAATTCCTTTCTTTGTTTATTCATCCATACATTCATTCAGCCAGCATGTTAAGTACCTACCATAAACTGTGATAGGCCTGTGGGATTTATAAATGCATAGGTCCTTCCCTGGCCAAGAGTAGCCACTATTGTGTGTTTTGAAGGGAATCAAGGTCAAGGAACTGAAAGTAGTGCAGAAACAACAGAAGCTGGGCATTGCTAAATCAATATTGGGCTATCTAGGAACCAGATCCTAATAGGTAAATCCCTCCCCAGGATTGGTGGAGGAGCTGGTATTGCTGGCATTCTGGGAAGATCAGAGGAAAGGAGAATGGTGGAAGTGACACTCAAAGTGTTAGCCATGGTGCTAAAGCTAGAAAGGAAGCTTTGTGTGACTAGAGAGAGAGCTGATGGTTTCATAGACAGAGAAAAGATGAGATCTTACAGCTGGGTCTTGATGCTCAGTCTAGCATGTGGCATTGAGTGGGGATATATGTCTGATAGTGGGGTAAGATTTTGGCCTAATCCCTCCTGGGTATCCTTAGTAAAGTCATTTTGCCTGATCTATCTGAATCAACTGTTTCTACAGAGACAAATCCACCTGCAGCATGGGAAACTCTGTGTAATCAGTTGATAGGTTACTCTCCTTGAAGGTTACCTGCATCCATATTTGCCAGAGGCTGCCTTCTGCACTACACTGGTCTATGCTGTCTTTCATAAACAACATCAGGAAAAGAAAAAAAGTCTTTGAATTATCTATACAGGATTATGATGTGATGTGCATGGGCTTTGGGGAACCTGAATTTGAATACTGGCTCCACTGCTCAAAATAGTAGAGTGAATTTAAGCAAATCACTTTTCTATTCTGAGTTTTACTTTCCCAGTCTGTGAAATACATTCAGTAATGATTGTCTCCCTGGATTGTTGTGAGAATTCAGTGAGATTATAGAGGTAAAACAATTAACATGGTGCCTGCCCTAACTCAGTAGTCATGAAATATTGCCCTTTTCTCCTTTTTATTAGAAATAAGCACATCATTGCTGTAAGATTTGAAGTCTCGCCCAGGTGGCTTAGCTGACACCTGCTTCTTAAAGACATACAGGGACTCACTATGGTTTCTCAATGTTATATGATGGAGTTTATCTGAAGTTACATCTCCTTTCCTTTTATCTCCCATCCTTTGTGGTCTTAGGAACAGGATGCACCAATAGCAATATAGCTTGGTTAACATGTTTGAGACTCTTGACTGCAATGGCAGGATCCCAACTTAACTAGCTTAAGCAAAATGCAGAACTTTAATGGCTCAGACAGCTGGGAACTTTGGTGCTTCAGGTATAGCTAGATCCACAAGGGTCAAATCATACCCTCTGGGTTCTTTCTCTCAATCTTTGATTCTTTGTTTTTCTTGTAGTATGGATATTGACCTCTGAGTCCCAGATTCATGGCATCCTAGCCTACAGACTCCAGCATGGGGATGGCACAGGGAGGAAGACACTTTTTTCCTCCCAGTGTCTACATATACTCAGATTAACAATAGATTCTGATTGGCCCTACTTGGGTCCTATGCCCACCCTCACAATAACTGCTCTTGTGATAGGAGTATGGGTGGATGGATGGGGAAATTGAGAATTCTAATCTGGCCCAGTCTGAGAGATATGCTCACTATGAGAAGGGTGGCAGGAACAGGGAAAAGTGATCGATAGCCACACCAGGACTACAAAGAATAATGGAACAATGAGGGTGCTAAGCAGACAAATTACAACTCGCCAACAAATACAGCCACCCAACATCAATCCTCTGTAGCAGTCATGATGTGCAGTGTAACGTAGAACACTGTGGAGTGGCAAGGTGCACTCATGGGGAAGACAAACTAATGTGGCATACCTGGAGAGGTGTGGTACACATTTGTAAGGTGAGACACTGTTGGGAGCTGAGGGACACTGTGACGAGGGACAGTGTGGCTAAACACATACCAGAGAGCTTAGCAGCACCTTCAGCTGCTGCTCCCCCTTCCCACCAGTCTCCCTTAACTGACAACTTCCTAGCCTGTGCTCTTTTCCTTGAATTGTACCTGGCCTCCCTCCACACACTTGGCTATTTCCTCACTGAGCACCTCCTTTCTCAAGCCAACCCCTGCAGTTCAGCAGTATTTTATATGCTATCTTTGGGGAAGATACAACACTGATCACACTGTACAAGGCACTTACTGAGAGCTTGATGGACAAATGGGTGAGAATGCATTACTGACAAGGTGCATAGAGCAAATAACCGAACTCATCCTCACATTCAACAAACATTTATTAACTCAGAAATGAATAAGGCTTGGCCTCTGTTCTCAGGATGCTCAGTGCAGAGGGGCAGACAGTCACAAAGCTACAGTAGAATCACAGTAAAGTACAATCACTGAGGTATGGACAAAGTACTTTGGAGGCACAGTGAGAGGAATGGAGGGAGGGAGGAACAATTTTCCCATTTGTACCCGCCTAGAGCATTCAGGAAAGGTTACAGAGAAGTCATCGGTGAGTTGGATCTTGAAGGAGGAGTAAAAGCTACCAGGTGAATAGTTAAGGAAGGAACCCTGCAGGCTAGGGCTCAGAGATGTAGGTAAAGCCAGGTAAGTGGGGGTTCAGGGAGCCAGGCATGAGTGACAGAATAAGGAAATATAGAAGAAGGAATGAGCAGAAGGACTGCCAAGCACAAAACCATAGCTCCGCTGTGGAAATTAAAGGTCTTATTTCCCCATGAGGTGGGTAGAGGGAAAGAAGAGGGTGAAAGGGCCTCAGATATGGGTCCTTCCCACTTCCTCAATCGGGCCATGGGGCTGAAACTCCAAAGCCAGAGCTTCACAGTTGTGATCTAACTTCTCTAAACCACCAAATTATCAAGAGCTCCCCTTCAGAAGCTAAAAATTCGTATGAATAATGCGGTTCTAAATGGGAGAGGCCCTAATGTTTTCATTTTTCTTAGATGCAACTAATTCTGCCTAAGAAGTAGCTCTCTTTCCTTCAGGAAATCATATGGGTTATAGAATCTGAGAAGGGAAGGTAAGTTAGTGTTGATGCCTTGCAGCCATCTCATAAATGCATGGTGAGATAATGGTTAAAGTGTCTATTTCTTTTTCCAAATGTACTGACGTGTCAACATAAAGCTAAATATATATACTCACAAACCCCTTTGTCTTGTTATTCCTTTCTTTCTCCATTTACTTCTTTCATACCCATCTGTATTTCAATATGCTTAAATAAAAAAAAATAAAACCTTTTAAACTTTTCATTTTAGTACTTTTACATTTTTAGTTTTTTTACTTGTTAATTTTTGTGAATGTTTTTCTTTTAAAAAGTTTTAAACTTTTTCTTCTATCCCTATTTAAATATTTAATGTTTTCATTTAAATCTCTCAAATTGAACTTATCTAAGGTTCTTTTATATTTTAAATTCTCTATTTTCCTCTCACTTTTCTTTTTTAATTTTTTCAAGTTTTTAAACAAATTTTGTTTTTGTCTTGAATTGTTTTAAACTTTCCTTTTTTAAAATTTTTCTCTAAACTTAAATTTGAATTTTCATTCCATTCTGTATTTTTTGAAAATATATTTCTTAATCAGTAGTCATAATTACACTAACCTTTGATTTTTCAATACATATATTTTAACTTTAATTTTAAAAGATCTATTTACATTATTTTCCTTCATTTTAAACTTTTACTTTTTAAGATATTCCTTTGATTTTTTAATTTAAAAAAGTTATTTCTTTCATATTTTTGTAAACTTTCATTTTTAACCTTACTCCTTGTTTTATTCACTTTACCTTTTGTAAATTTAAGAATTTCTGAATTTTCTTTGTTTTAAACATTATTTAATAATTTTGAATCTTTTTTAAATTGAAAAATTACTTTCAATTTTTAAATATTTCTTTTTAAAATATCAACTTAAAATTTTCTCAACATTTAAAATGTTTTTTTAAAACTTTAAAAATGTTTTTTTTTCTTTTTAAATGTTTTTCTCTTAAAACTTTTAAAATTTTCTTTTAAAATATTATTTTTCTTTCAAACTATTTGGCTGGTCAGCCACAGCTGGAACACCATCGTGAGGCTTTTTTGCTGATGAAGGAATACCCCCTGACTTCCCATGATATTTCTGTAGAAACAAATGACATATAGAAGCATCAGAATATGTGTTATCCCACTCTCCCCACCTAGAGCATTCTCTTCATTTAATTATGCTTTATGTGACCATTTTCAACCTCTTCTCCTTCTCCCCATTTCTTAAGGCTGAATTGTCACTAGTTAGTATTCCTTTTTTTCTTCCTACAGACCCATGGGCCATGGTAAAATAGGTTCACTATTACCAAGGTTCTAGTTGTCATATAGGTATTGTCATTGTCCATTCCAGGTAGGTTTTTGTGTTACTTCAAGAGATGCTCATTGTTGTAAGGGTATTGTTGTGATTGTCCATTCCAGGTAAGTGTGCATGTTACTTCAGAATCCTTGCCTAATCATTTTTCACTTTTTTCTGTTAAGTGGTCTGGTAAGACTAGTCTTTCTCTAGACCCTGTTTGTGGTAGAACAGTAAATACCCTTCACTGTAGAGTAAGTCCTCAATTGTAGCCTTGGTGATAATGGCATCATCACAGCTGAACCACTGGTCTTTTTGTTGCCGGATAAAACTGGTATAGTGGCCACTTTCCAAAGTTCCATGGTGATTAATTACTGCAAACAAGGAATACTTATTCTCGTTGGGAATACAATTTGTTGGCGGCTGGCCTTCTTTCATTCTGCTCTCTTTAGTAGAGGCCAAAAACGGAGTCATGTCCAGCTCCAAGGGAAAGGAGATAAAGGTATTAATCTTTCGCCTCTGTTTGCCTACATGTTCAAACCGCTTGAGATGAAAACAGGCCACAATGGGTAATTTTTTCATTGTGAGCTGTTTGGTAGACTCCTGGTAGCTTTGGCAACTACTGCATTTGATTTTGGCACTGCTTCCTAGGTGCTCCGGCCTTGTAAACCACTGTAGGCAGTCTGTAAGTGAGGGTATTCCTGGTACGTGGTCATTCCTGCTCACTGTGCTGTCAGCCCTCTCTGGGCTCTGGGAACTAAATGTGGCACAAGAACCAGGCAAGTCCAAACTGATATCCCAGCATGGGTCTATGGTAGTGGAGACACTATGGCAGGCTTGACATGTGACATCTGATTGCAAGCCACCTGTAAAGATTTGGTCTATGATGCAGTTACAGCAGTTGAGGTTATTGGACTCCTGCCCAATGTTATCATCTTTGCTGTGTCTATGTAGCACATCTAGCATCGCAATAAGGAATTCATGGGCATCTTGTTGCCTGTACCCTGCTAAATGTTCTGCATGAATCCATATCAGGTGCAGTAACTTATAGGGAATGTGAGGAGTTCGGCTCCCAGAGTACATAGCATGAAAAAGGGAAGACATTTCACAGACCAGACACAAGCTGGGGCTTGTCATTATACATTTGTGCTTGTCAGAGAGGAAGAAATCTTTCAGTAGAGGAATATGGGTAAGGGCCTGGACAATGCAGTTCATAAAACAGGTGTTACCAAGATTGATTAGCCCTCTCAGGCCTACAGTATAGACTGACTTTTTTCTCCTCTTTTTCTTGGGTTTCACCAATTTTGGTTCCTCTTCCTTTGTCTCACAGGTTGATCGCTTCTCTTCAACCCCTGATATCATAAACTGTTGATGAGAAACGTCTGTTGAGGTGGATGATAATAATTTCAAAATTTTCTCTTTTGTTTCTTTGGCAATCTGTTCTATGTCTTTGTCATACACATAATCCTTACACATAAAGCAATATATAACCCCATGAGAGAGGTCTACAGCTAAATTGTGCTGTTTTGCTTCTGAATGTTTGTGAATATGTTTCTCAGTAAAGCAGCCAAAAAAGACACAAGAGAGACAAGAGTGGAGTCTGTTCATATGAGTGCTACATACATGACAGATGCATGACTTTGCCTTACGTTTCCTAGTCTCCGGGGTTCCACTCCAAATAAAACGCTGGTAGATGAGCCTCAAGTTCTTCTGCCAGTTCTTAGCTACTTTAAAGCTCTCCACATGAGAGCAGCCTGTGGGACCCTGCTTAAACTCTACCTCCAGCAGCCAGTCCTCCAATCCGCCTTGATCCCCAGAGCCGCCTCGGTCACCAAAGCAGCTTCTTCGCCTCTGGAGCCTGGACCCTGGCCGGGATCTACGCCTAGACCCGCGCCAGGTCTCGGGCCTCGGTGTGGGCGGGGGCGGGGGCGGGGGCGGGGGCGGGGGCGGGGGCGGGGGCGAGGGCGGGGGCGGGGGCTGGGCTGGAGGTGGAGGCGGGGCCAAGCGCCCCAGCGGGACTCTAGTGCTGGCCCGGGACTGGGGCCAAGGGCGGGGTTTGCGGCGCGGCCAAACGGGTGAGCAGCTGCTGCAACAGCGAGGGGGGATTGAAGGGAGCACCTTCTCGTCGCTGCCGCTGCCGCTGCCGCTGCCGCTCCACGTCAAGTTCTCCTCTGGCGCCAGCTTACTTTGCTGTAATGGCTCCAGCTTCATCTCCTCAGCTTCCCGGCCCGTATACGCCTTCGCGGTTCCCACCGCCGCCTGCTCCATTTCCCCCGCCTTCTCAGCCGCCTCCTCGGGCAAGGGTCCTCCCCTACCTCCCAGGCTCCAGCGGGCCCCGGAGCCGGAGGACAAGGAAGTTTCTCGAACCTGGGCCATCCGCTCACTGCCCAGCCTGAGGAGAAAGGCGTCTGGAAACAAACTGCGACTGTAGATGGAATGAGACAGAGGCTTCTGTGAATGATATGCCCAACGTCATGGCCGCGGTGCGCCGTTAGCGCCCCCGGGACCCCTCCCACTGGCCCTGGAGCTCAGCCAGCAGCTGCTGCGGGCTCCACCCACTCAACTGAGGCTCCGGGAGCTGGTGTGGAAACGGAGGCAGTTACCTGGTTTAAAGGCGATCGGATCATGCGGGGGCGGGGAGACTAGGAAGAGGGAGGAATGGGGGGGAGGGGAGGAAACGGCTTTAGCTTTAGAGTGGAAAGGATAGAAACTTCTTTAAAAAAGGCGCCACCCTCTGATTGCCTTTTCTGCGCCTTGCGCAGACTCGCTTTGGTACAGCTTCCTCTGACGTTATTTCCTTGTATCCTAAAAAAACATTTGGGTCAACATTTTATCTTAAAAATGCCTGAATGGAGGCCGCCTTTGGAAAATGGACTCAGGGGAAGAAAGTGTCGTTTCCCCCCCCCCCCCCCCCCCCCCCCCCCGCTCCTACCTTACCTACGTCCCGTGACCCGTTGTGTTCCGCCCTATGCAGCTGCCCCAAGCTCACTTTCAGTCCGCCTGTTCTTGCGCTCTCTCACGCTCTTTCCAGCTTGTGCTCTCACACTCCTTTGCTTGCTTCTGCGCCCTTATTTCCTATGATTTGTCCTAGAAATCGGACTGCTACTTCCCCCTCCCTCTACGCGTTCGCCATTCCCAAGGCCATCCTCATCCTCAATGCGCGACCACCAAAGTCCCTGCTCCCTTCGCCCCCTCGTCCCCTCAACGCCCACAGCCCCCTGTTTATTTTTAAAAGGTCGGTGTTACCTTAGGCCCCAGGCGCGTGATATAGAACGTCAGCAACTGCTGCTGTCCAGGCGCTCCTCAGCCAGCCTTCTCTTCCTGACCTCTCCTCAGGGCTGGTCACAAGGGGGCCGCCCCCTGGCCCCTCCCCTCTCTACGTGCGGGGGGCCCCCAACCCTGGATTCTGCCCTCCTGCAGTGATGAATGGCACTGCTGTCCCGCATGCAGACAAACCGCTTCCTGAAACAGACTGCTGGAGGCTACAACAGCTACACATTCTAGAGAAAGCCCCTGGAATGGAGGCTAGGGCCTCAACTGGCTGCAGGCCCACTCTCCACAGAAAAAGCTTCATCCGGATGGGCGTAGAGGCTTCAGGGATGGCAACTCTCTGTCAGGAATCTCTCAAGGAGGGATCTCTGGGAGTTAAGTGGAGAGAGGGATGTTATCCTGGAGTGTGGGGGAGAAGAAGCACAAGCAAGGGCTTCAGGCTCAAACACACCTGAGCCCGGACTTGCTGGCTGTGTGGCCTCAGATAAGAGGCTTCCCCCCTCTGAACCTTAGTTGAGTCATCTTTTAGACAAGAATGGAAATAATAATCCTAATCTGGTATGAACACTAAATCGTGTAATATATAAAGTAAAAGATCTTTATGGCAAGCTTTATTCCTCACACCACTCCTCAGTCTCCACCTTAAAATCAGCATCTAACACAATGCCTGATACATAGAGCAGAGGAGGAGAGAACATCTTTCTTTTTCAAAGGTCTCTCAAACTTCTTGCTCAGATCACCTGATCATCCCTCCTACACAGTTCATGTATAGGAACATGCATTTGAGAAACACACATCAATCCCTTAGCTACTGTGCTAGAATGTGTGTAAGAATCAAGGAGTATAACAATTTCCGTCCTCAAGGAGGTCATAGGCCAGGAGAATTTTCCTTCCCTTTGAAAGATCCAGCATTCATGGCCATGAGGACCAAGAAAACCATCTCCTTGGCTTGTTGCCTTTCCTGTCCAATCCCAAGAATGTTACTGCTTATAGGTGGAAACGATTAGTGCTACATTTAATTTCACTGGGAAATTCATGCACCTCTCCTCAAAACCTCAAGATTAGGATTCAGCACTCTCAGGCTCACAAGCAGCAGCAACTAGATGCCTCCCCACAGTGGATGTCAGTGATTTTAAGACTTGGAATACATTTGTCCACATCTCAGTCACCTCAAAGTACCTGGAAGGAAAGCCCTTTGGAATTATATATTGATCTAAGCAGAAAAAAAGCGGTTGTTTTTATTTATTCATTCATTTAACCTCTAGGTAAGGGGATTCACTCAGCCACAGGTAGCAAAAGAGGTGATCCTTTCTGGGTTAGCAGACCTAGAAGACAACGCTGACTCAGTCCTTTGCTAGCTAGCTGTGCCACCTGTGGTGTGGATCCTAGCTTCTCTGAGACTGCCTTACATCCTTTATGCAGGCAGGCAGGGCACAATTTACAAGTGCTTCTGTCTTCTGAGCCTCCATTTTGTCATGTATGACATCAGAATCATGAGAATGCCAGCCCCACCTAGAATCATTTACTCAGCAGCTATGTAAAGGGCACCTACTACTGTGCCAGGGGCTCTAAACACAAAACCAAACAAAACTGGGGGAAAAGGCAATTGAATCAGAGTCCCTGCCTGAGGTCCACATCAGTAAATGCACAGGCATGTGCTGTGAAGGTTAAAGTTAACCACCTGAAGAGCCCTTGTAATCAGTGACTCAAAAAGTTTCCGAACACAGTTGTTACTGAGCCAGACATGCCTCTTAAACTGGCCTGTACTCAATCATGACCAAACTATTTCTCCATCAATAATGGTCCCATCAGAAAACCTCAGACCCCATGCCACATAGTTTTTGTCAAAATTGGAGTGAATGGGTCTGGATGGTTGGGACCTACCTGGAGTTCACTGGTTCTCCAAAAATGAAGCTGCAATCTGAATCTCCTGGTAGACCTAATAAAACAGATTGCTAGGCCCCACTAACAGAGTTCCAATTCAGTGGGTTGGAGTGAGACCAAATAATTTAGGTTTCTAATACTTTACCAGCTAATGAGGATGCTGCTGGTATAGAGACCACACCTTGAGCACCAGTGCTGAAGGTTAATGTACAAAGAGGACAAGGCAACTTGGCTTTACTAGCAGGAGCCATTTCTGATGGAACTGGTTTCCCAGGGCTGTTCGTCTTGACATCTCTCAGAGATTTCTAGGTATAGCCGGTGCTGGGGTACTCTGAGTGTGGAGTGGTTTAGGAAAAAGCAGGATCAGGAAAGAGCCTGCTTCTGTGCTCGTGGTTCCTCAGGGCCTTTAAAACCAGCCCCTGACACCTCCCAACTTGGGCCTCTTCCCCTCAGTGACCTCACTGCTCTGAGGCCAGCATCCCAAAAGGCAGACTTGCAGCCACTGCCTACCCTTGACCAGGGCTACATGGAGAGTGCCATGGACTGGACTCTAGTCCTTTGGGGACCCACATTGCCTTTCCAGCCTCCTACTCTCACCCTCCACCCCCTACTGATTGTATCCCTTCTTCTGTTCCATTGCTTCCTGTGCCCAGCTCCCTCCTGGTCTGCCTCTAGCCCTCTGAAGCAACAGCCTCAGACACCACTGCAATGTGCCCTCTCCTGCTCACCGTCCCATGGCGAGTCCATGTGTTCTCTGGGTTACAACTGAAACTGCCCAACTGACTGCAACTCCCCCAGCCCCAAGTTATGTCCAACCTCTGCCCTTTGAGGCTCTGGCGCTTCAACCACAGAAGCCGCTGCATCATCCCTGTACATGAGACAACTATGTGAAAACACCCATCCTGTCAGCCCATGGCCTGCCCTTTCCCCTTGGCTTCTCATTTCAAAACATCTCCTAGAGTAGAGATTCTCAGCCTTTTGGTGTCTTGGATCCCTATGGCAGCCTTAAGACCATAATATTTTTTTTTTAGCCTAAATGTATATGATTAAATATGTGTGGCTGTAAATAATTCATTATATGGAAATGCCATTTCGTGTTTTTAAGAAAGATATTGTGATATGAAAATGTATGTGTTTCTTTATGAAACATTTAAGAAAACAGTATTAAAAGGTGGGTATAATGACTACCATAATTTCAAAGTAGTGGTGAGCATAGTGATACTTTGAGAAATGTCACGTGATATGAAAATTTTTATTGATGTCACAGTCACATGTACTACTGATGTTAAGGGAGTTTCGTGCCTCAGTTCTTAGTTTTAGGACATGCTCGTTTTAAGCTAGAGGTGGATGAAAGTAAAGACTCAGGTCTTTTACCCACCCATGTGCACAGACCTCTGAATTCCAATCGCTGACCACTCTTGCTTCACAGTGCCCTGAGCACTTTGCCTGTGAGTGGGCCAACAAATTATGAAACATTTATTATGTGTATGGTATGTGGTCTTTTCTCTATACACATTAAATTGTACCCTTATACCAGCTGTGGAAGGTAGGTATTGAATCAGGACCTTACAGCTCAGGAAACTGAGGTGCCTTGTTATATTTACCCATGACTACACCGATGAGAAGCAGGAGGGCTGGCCCTGGAGCCTCCAGAGCCTCCAGAACTTTTGACACAGTGCTACATTGTGTCCCCTTATCTTCTCTTTGGTTCTGGTCTTTGGAGGGTGGAATGTATAATAGTTGGGGCGTGTGGCTCAGTTCACTCTGTTTCCACACAATTCTGGGTAAATTATGGAGCACTTATGTGAGAGGACCATTCATAGAGGAAGCTAACAGATTCACGACCCCGGTTGGCGTGGAGTGACGATGCTGGCGCTGAGTCTAAACCTTGGGGGTCTGCCTATGCAGAGGTTTTCAAAGAGGCGCTTGCCTGGGGCTCAGCAGAAGCGCATAGTGTGCACTTGATATTAACACAGTACACCGCAGTAACTGTAACAGTTTTTGAAAATGGAAATATTTTCATAACAAGAAGAAAATGTAGTAAATAGTACCCCCGAGAGACGGTAAGCGGAATGATACAAATTTTCACATAAAGTCGTTAGAGGTCATGGTGACCCCTGATAAACGGGCCTCCTATTTATGTAGTGACATCTGACAAACATGCACAGCACTCACGGACTGCAGGTTTGCCCTGCCTCTTGGCAGCCCGTGGGCTGGGTTTTCCATTCTTCGTCAAGTACTCAGTGCTTTAGAACAAGTCGCTGCTCCGCCTTTATCCTTGAATGACATAATTGCTACTGCTACTGAATACAATTGTTTGGAATGGCTTTTACTTGATTGTTTTCTTTCCATCCTTGTTATTTCTGGGGGAAGTCTTCAATGTGTACAATAGTTCAGTATCTAAAATGTTAACGCTTTAAAATAAACAAAATCAAAGACGTCCAGAATCCACAGACAGCCCAGTTTGCATAATGCTCTCAACTTTTATGGTAAATATAAGAAACATAAACCTTCTGAATCTCTGCGAGAATGAAAGAAATACAATAATTATGAGAAACTGTAGCCATCTTAGAGTATTGTTTAAAAAAAAAAAAAGAAAAGGAAAAAGAAAGAAAACAAGCAAACAAAAAAACACCCCAGAGTATTCTGTATCAGCTTTTGAACAGTATAAGTATCTGTAAAAAATAGGACAACTTATATTTCTTAGATGAAAATCCATCTGATGATTTAATTTTAAGAATGAGTGGTGGTTTATATCATGTAGCAGAAATTTTTTATGTTTACACTTTTGAATAGACAATATGCACAAGGTAGAAAGATCAAAAAGTACAGAACTGCATATAGTCACATGTCTCCCTCCCTCTCCTGTCGTGGCCTCCAGGTTCTTCCTGCCCGAGTCAACCACTGTTCCCAGCTTCATGTGTATCCTTCCAGAATTATTCCATGGAAAGACAGATCTAGACGGGTACTGTCTATTTCTTTTTAACTCAAATGACAGCAATAATACAAACATCATGCCTCCCAGTGTTTATTAAACTAAAAATATATCCCAGAAAGTGCCCCATGTCAGAATTTAAAGAGCTGCTTTGTAGTTTAATGGCTGCATAAGGTCTTCCACCTTGATAGTTTTAAACAGTTCCTTATTGACAGATATTTCAGTTATTTCCTATGTTTTCACATCGCAATCAATGTCACTAGGAACATCCCTTTATAATTTAATTTCACATGTCTCTGTGTCTATCAGTGGAACAAACACCCAGAAATCTGTTCAAAAGCTGTGCCCTGGGTTTCCGATGAGTGCCAGGCTGGGGACTGATGGGGACAAGTCTGCTCCCTTGCATCAAAGAACTCACAGTCCATCAGAGGAGACAGGCAGGTGCCCAGACAGTGATAGCCCGGAGTGCACAGGGCTGGGATGGGGAGGACGGGATACAGCAGAGGAGAAGCACGAACTTCATAACTGTAGTAATGCTGAGTGAATCACTCCACTTCTAATGTGAGGCCTGGCCACCCTCAGCACTCAACCCCGGTGCCGGGCACAGATTTGGCATAACAGGAGGCTCAGTGAGCATTTGGGGAACGAGCAACTGGGCCTTCAGTTCCAACACCTGGATTGGAATGGGAGGCAGGGCCCTGGGTTTTGCTCCCAACATCCGTTCTGACTTGCTGTGTGAATATGGGCCAATCATGCCCTTTCTGGGCCTTTCTTCCCTCGCCAATTATACGGGAGGCACCTAAGGCTGGACAGGGTAGTTTAGTGGTTAAGAGCATAGGCTGTGGATTCAAACCTGGGTTTTCATCCTGACGATCCCCCACCGGCTGTGTGACCATCACCAGGTGACTTAGACGCAGCCTGTCTTGGATTCCTCATCTGTAAAATGAGGCTGATCATACTGGTAACACCTAGCCTTCAGAGTTGTGAAGAGGATTCACTAGCTACAGAAATATCAAGCGTTTAGGACAGAGTCCACCACACAATGAAGTCTAAATAGCTGTAAGCTCTTTGCTCCCTCTCAAAACATTAGCTTATTCCCATGTCAGGGTCTTTGTACACGTTACTCTACCAGAAACAGCATTCCCTGGTAACTTGCCTTGTCTTCATTCTGGTTTCTGCTCCAATATCACCCAGAGAGGCCTTCCCTGATCCACCATCTAAGGGACCAAAAAACCCCGTCAGTCTCTTTTCCTTTCCAGGGCTTCTCTTTCCCTTTGTTCTTTTTACTTGACTTTATTTTCCACTTTATATATATGCTTAGGCTATGTACATCTGCTCCAGTGGGATCAAAGTGGCCCAAGGGAAGGGAGTTTTCCTTTTTGCTTGCTGCAATATCCTTGGTTCCTATTAGAGGGCCCGATGCATATTAAACATTCAAAATTGTTTTTCAACTAAATGAAAAAGTAGATCAGTGAGGAGTTTATTATTATCATCCTTCTTTTATATATGAAGTGAAGAAATTAGCCCAATGTCACATAGCTAATAAATACTAGTCAAAATTGAACCTCCACACTCAGACACAGCAGCCTTCTGTCCAACCCAGAACGTGCTCTGTTTGCAAGTGATGTCAAAGTTGGATGCAAATAGTCCTCAAAAGTTAGAAATAAAAGTTGAAATTGCAAAACCAACACGTTCCAATGAATGACAGTCACGCTCTGTTAAGTTTGTGGTTCCGATAAGAAAGATTTCCTGTCATCCATGGTGAACAAATTAAACAGTCTACATGCATCAGTACCATCCCATCATGCATTTGAAATAATAGAAAATTGAAAAAATATTTGATCCCAGTGTTCAAGAGTGAATAAAGAAAATACTCAGAATGTCTCATCAGAATTTTGAGAAGTATCTAGTGTATACCAAAATAAATGATCACTTTTGGTCATGAACTATGAATGGGACTTTGAAAAGAAATGAAACGATGGGTATAGCTTTGCAACTTAAATTCATAGTCTCTCTTGTCATACCTGTCTACTGAAATAAGAAGGCAACTTTTTAGAAATCTTACAAATCTCAAAATGGAGGCGGGTGTGACCAGATGTTTTAGAGTGTCAACCTTGGATATAGCCATAGGAGGCAAGAAAGCATGATATAATATGATTAGTAGTACACATACACATTATTCCTTTAACATAAAATATGAAACATAGGTGTTTATCAACAATTGCATGTCATTATATGTTTCTTTGGTTACATAAATGCCATTGTTCAAACAAAACAACAATAGGACTACTTAACAGTAGCAAAGAGTCATAAAAAATAGAAGGACTAGTTACACAATGTGTGTGAAAAATATAAAGATACATCGCAATGCTCCCTTCTGTCTTTTGATAGAGCAACTTATTATAAAACTTTTTAGAAAACCTCATGCGATTTAAAATTTTTGTTGCCTATATTATTGTGTATTCATAACATACACAATCGTAAGGCTCTTTATTTATATACCTTAAAAATTTGTATAAATTAAAGGGTACAAGTGCAGCTTTGTTACAGGGGTACATTGCATAGCGGTGAAGCCTGGGCTTTTAGTGTAACCATCAACTGAATAATGTCCATTGTATCCCTCAAGTGATTTCTCGTCCCTCGCCTTGTTGCCCCTCCCCCCCCCAGTCTCCGCTGTCTATTATTCCACATTCTGGACAGCAGTATGGAGTTTTCTCAAAGAGCAAAAAATAGAACTATCATTCCATCCAGCAATCCCAATACTGGGTATCTACCCAAAGGAATCGAAATCATCATATCAAAAAGACACCTGCATGCATATGTTTGTCACACACAGCACCATTCACATTAGCAAAGATAGGGAATCAACCTAAGTGTCCGTATCAGCGGATGATTATCTAAAGAAAACGTGGTGTGTGTGTGTGTGTGTGTGTGTGTGTGTGTGTGTGTGTGTGTGTACATACATACATACACAATGGAATATTATTCAGCCATAAAAAGTATGAAATGATGTCTTTTGCAGCAACATGGATGGAACTGGAGGCCGTTATCTTAAGTGAAATAACTAAGAAACACTAAGTCAAATACCACGTTCTCAGCCATAAGTGGGAGCTAAATGATGTGTACACATGGATGTAGAGTATGGAATAATAGATGTAATACTTTTTAAAAGGTGTGTGCATAAACAGCAAAACTAATCAAACGGATATTTACTCACATTTTAGGAAAAACAATGACTTGTTTTATTCTGTCTCCCAATATAGTAGGACTTTTTAAAAAATTCTTTGTGTAATAATTCTTCTCTAAACTGCCTGCTGCCTTAGGACCTCTTGTTTTCACCCCCCTCCCTTTTATATAGTGGATAAATAGCATCCAATCATAATTTCCTTAGACTTGCAGCTCTGCTCGTCTCAAGATCACATTAGACTGCCTCCGGGCATCGGTCTAATGTGATGACATCAAACTAAATATCGTCTCAACAAAAGCTTTTGAGCATAGAATTTACTTCTTCTAACATCAGGTTTTAGATTGTAGAAATTGATTTCTGGGCCTCCAAAAATATCCATCCCCTTTCTATACATAAAGCTTGCTTTGCCAATCAGTCGACTCCTTTGTATCAATAGTTCCTCCAATAGGCAGTCCATGAATAAAGTGTCCTTAACTTTTAAACACTCTGGTGCACACTGGATATCATCATATATTAAGTCACTCTTTCTTAGGGAAAAGGTTCTTTTTTAAGCTCAAGGGTAACTTCAGCTTTAAAGTTGAAGCTGGCTTCCATAGAAGTTAAATTATTAGTATAAAATTTGAGAAAGTCCTGTTTAACTTGGCTGCCTTTTGCTGGTGACTTTTTCCTCTTGATTTCTTAAGCAGTCTTTTTTTTCCAAAAAATGAGTCACTTTTTTGCCATGTCAGTTTTTGTTGCTGCCTACACATAACATGGAACAACTCGGGTGCAGTCAGTTGAGACATTCCTAGGCTCTTTATGGCCTCTTCAAAGACCTTCAAACTATTTTTCAGAGACAGCATATAAATTTCTACTTTACTGTAACCCTTTTCTTTATTTAGTTGTAATCTTTTTCTCCATTCTTGTCTTCAATGCATTTCCAAGTAAGAAAAAGACCTTCTTCTTGTCCCGCATTTTGAAAATACGATTGTATGGACAGTTTGACATTTTAACATGTTTTTATGGTTGGCAACAGCCATCTCGTAGTCCCATGCCTCTGTAAAACCTCATTATCTGCTTCTCCATGTTATGAGGAAGTTAAAAGGTGGCCACAAGCCTTCGCTATGTAAGTCTCAAAATCACAGGTAAGCACACAAATCACACTTCTGTTCATCAGTGTTTAATGCGCTATGCAGCACATCTAACAGTTAAGATCTTTTTGTTTGCTCTCTTAAGAAGTCTGTAGGCTGAATGGATTCTGCCAAACTTTACATTTGCCGCTTCTCTCCAATATTCAGACAGATGAGCGATGTTGAGTTTGTATTTGGACAAAATATCTTTGGTTCTGTGCGTCTGCGGGTTCATTAAAATTTTCGTAGGTATCAAGGAGAATATTTGCAACTTTATTTTCTACGTTTTCTAAATCAAATGACATTAGAGCTATGGGACTTTTTTTTTTCCTTTTCTTTTTTGGTTGTTGCCACTGAATTGACACATTACTTGATATACTCTAGAAAGCATGACAGTTGGCAAACTCTTGACAGAATCAGCTCTACACCAACTCTAAGGCCCCAACACATCTGTGATGAAACTTTCTCCTTTCATTCATCTACAGAACATTTTCGTTCCAATCTCTGAATCAGGAAGTGTAGCTTCAATCGGTTTCATAGAGCAATCAAGGAAATGGAACAACGCGTGTTGGTTTACTGTGGTATGCCCAACAATTCAGCGACCCCTGTTTTCAACAGGACGTTGGTTTCTTTTTGGAGAGTCTCTCTATTGCTTTCATATCCCTTTCTCCACCGTGCCTGACCCAAAATTCCTTTCTGCATTTTGCATAGCGTGTTCTGTTTTTGTCACTTACCTGCCCAATCCAGTCTTATGTGTTCTTCTATCTGTCACTAAAATAACACAATCGTTTAGGCTTCCTTTTTTTGGTCATGCTGGCACTGGTATTGTAAGCATTCTCATTTTCATGATCTGAATTCTTAGATCTGTACTCACAAGGCACAGTGAATTCATTGTATTCACAGTGTTATAAGTTCAACTAGCACTAACCCAATACCAATCACAAACAGTTGACCCACAGTCGCACAGTTAACGTTCACGATTACAACACGCTTAAATTGCACTCCAAAGTCTCACCCCTAGGAGTGACGCCAAGATGGATGATCCGTTCTCGTGACCCCCAAATCATAGTTGCCAATACTAGCCGTCAGAAGATTAATAACAACCATGGCAACTAGGAAAGGTGGATAATCTATGTGGTTTCCATTTGACACTGGAAACAGTGCTGCTTTCAGCACTATTTTGTGGATGGCCTGCAAGAGTTCTGTCCTTTCCCCCCAACCTTCTGCACCCATCTGTGAAACCCGGGACTTTGCATGTCCCTCGAGAGGTTTTCCAGGACACAGGAATATCAGTGCTAAAATCTGGATAGTCACCTTCAACTAGCTCAATTGAAAGCCTTGCACAATTTTACTTACATTGGGAAATTTGGAAGGAACCCCATCTGAAATAACATACCAAACGTTATTGGCCGTGCTTGAGAGAATGAAGTTAATGCGAAAATACATAGATGAACATGTGTTGGAATTTCAAAGATGTTGCCAGTTAACACTAGGAGAAAGTCTGATTTATTTTTTTATTTCAGCGTATTAGGGGGGTACAAACGTTTAGGTTACATATATGGCCTTTCCTCACCCACGCCGAGTCAGAGCTTCAAGCGTGTCCATCCCCCAGACCCAGACGGTGCCCATCACACTCATTATGTATGTATATACCCATACCCTCCTCCCCCCTTCCATCTGCCCGACACCCAATAACTGTTATTCCTATATGTGCCCTTAGGTGTTGATCAGTTAAAACCAATTTGATGGTGAGTACATGTGGTGCTTGTTTTTCCATTCTTGGGATACTTCACTTAGCAGAATGGGTTCCAGCTCTATCCAGGAAATGCAAGGGGTGCTATATCACCATTGTTTCTTAGAGCTGAATAGTACCCCATGGTATACATACACCACATTTTATTAATCCACTCATGTATTGATGGGCACTTGGGTTGTTTCCACATCTTTGCAATTGTGAATTGTGCTGCTATAAACGTTCGAGTGCAGATGTCTTTTTTATATAATGTCTTTTGTCCTTTTGGGTAGCTGCCCAGTAATGGGATTGCTGGATCAAATGGTAGTTCTACTTGTGTCTCTTTGAAGTATCTCCATATCGCTTTCTGCAGAGGTTGCCCTACTTCGCAGTCCCACCAGCAGTGTAGGAGTGTTCCTATCTCTCCACATCCACGCCAACATTTATTGTTTTGAGACTTTTTGATAAAAGCCATTCTCGCTGGAGATAAGTGATATCTCATTGTGGTTTCCATTTGCGTGTCCCTGATGATTAGAGATGTTGAACATTTTTTCATATGTTTGTTGGCCATTATTCTGTCTTCTTTTGAAAAGTTTCTGTTCATGTCCTTTGCCCACTTTTTGATAGGGTTGTTTGATTTTTTCTTGCTGATTTTCCTGAGTTCTAAATAGATTCTAGTTATCAGCCCTTTATCGAACGTGTAGCACTCAAGTATTTTCTCCCATTCTGTAGGTTGTCTGTTTGCTCTCGTGATAGTTTCTTTGGCTGTGCAGAAGCTTTTTAAATAAGTGGAACAGTCTGAAATTTTAGCCAACATTTAAGATAATGTTCCAAATGTTTCAATTTGATGATAAGTCATCATGTTCAATGACCTCTGGCTGGTGCCATAAAGGATAAAAAATAAATATTCATGTAGTACTAGCACTCTGGGAGGCCGAGGCGGGAGGATCGCTTGAGGTCAGGAGTTCGAGACCAGCCTGGGCAAGAGTGAGACCCCATCTCTACTAAAAGAAATAGAAAGAAATTAGCTGGACAACTAAAAATATAGAGAAAAAATTAGCTGGGCATGGTGGAGCATGCCTGTAATCCCAGCTACTCGGGAGGCTGAGGCAGCAGGATTGCTTGAGCCCAGGAGTCTGAGGTTTCTGTGAGCTAGGCTGACACCACGGCACTCTAGCCCGGGCAACAGAGTGAGACTCTGTCTCAAAAATAAATAAATAAATGTTCAAAAGTCTTTTCTCAAGAAGCTTTGTTTACCACCTTCAAGTAACCCACAGAGAGAATCAACATTCTGAAAAGGTGGAAATTAAAATAATGAAAATAGGAAGAATACCTGGACCTGGTCAGCATCCGTATAGGAATGGAGCTGCAAAAGTGTTTAGAAATCCTATCAAACACTGCATAAGAACTCTAAGAAAAATTGGCTGTTAAGTTACAACTTCTATAATGTGTTAAATGGTTTTGTGATGAATCATTTGTTTGGCGGTGGGGGAAGAATCATTTCAATATTTCATCACTGTACCGATGTACTGTATCGGTTGAAATTACCATACCATTTGTAAATTATTTTGAATACCATCCTTGCCCGTGTGTGCTCTTAAGGTTTCTTTCCCAGGCAGGCCCTTTGTTAGACTTGGAAAGGGTTCTGGAAATCGGGAAACATTCTCTTCACCTCTAAGTTGCTTCCCTGATTCTTCATTAGAATTTATCCTAGTGCAGCTCCATTTTATACCATTTCTTGTGCCCAGGAGCAGAGGTTGGACCACTCTGTATGAGCTGCATAATACAAAGGACAAGTGACTCCTATGTTAGGTGGCAACCCTAGGCCACCTTCTCTTCCTCTCTCCTGCCAGGCCCCACTTCACAGTTTGAGAGTGATTGAGAGACTGGAGGCTCCTTCCATCTGCCATTAGAGTCAATCAGGCCTGTGGAGATAAAATGCCCTGCAGTTTCAGGGCCAGTTCTGATTACATCTAATTGTATCATGAAGAAAACTGCAACTCGTTCAATGTGTGGAAACATGTGATTCAATTTGTATATCTTCATGAAAATCAGAAAACGCTACTGATAATATGATCTTTGCCACGCCACCTAAAGCATACATAGGCATACATTATGAGGGGGTGCATATATTGCAATGCATGCAGTGGGAATTTGTGGTGGTGAGATAATATGTGACTTTTTCTTTGTCTCCACAATTCTTTTAATGTGCTTATGTGGTATTTTTATAAAAGATCAAAAAATAAATAACAAGAATAACACCTTTTTCAGATCACTTTTCTCTGTATTTGGTTTTAAAATGTAGTTTACGTAGAATGGGATTGCTTCTCACCTCCCTTTCCAGCAAAGGCCCATCACATCTTCGGAGGCTTTACTGTACACACACACTCTCATAGACACAAACACACATACACACAATACTGCGCCCCCCCCCCCCACCCCACACAACAATTTTTCCAAACTTTTCTCAGTAGAACCATATCTTACCACTGACACAGCAATGAACAGAGGTGTGATCTTTGGCCAGGCACTCTGGGAACATTGCCACCCCTGCCCTACGGTAATGGCTCCCCTGGGACAGAGGCTCCCCTAGGCAGGAGTTCCTAAAGAGTGCCAGGTTCCATTGTTATACTATTACTGTTGCCTTGAAAATCGTGCTGACTTTGGTAAAGACATGTTGCCATGGTTCTGACTCCTAAGAACCTCTCTGCATCTCAATTACTTTCTCTACCAAGCTCACATCTGAGAGAGTTAGTGACTCCTGTCACCCAGTTTCTTTTAGGTAAGAAAATCTCAAGCATAACACCCTCAAAGTTCTTACCTGGGGTGGGTAATGCTATATCAATAATTTGCTTTTTTTGCCCTTCAACAACAGCAAAAACAACAACAAAATGATGCCTTTTAAAAATAAAATATGCTTGATTAACAAATCAGAAAGACGCCTCCTTCTTTCAATGTTTTCTCTCCAGGCAAATGCACGCTATTTCATATTGCAGGGTCATTTTCAGCACCATTTGTTTAAGGATGGCTTGTATCTGTCAGAATCTACAATTGGCATGACGTCTATAAAATACGAAACTGCCAGTTCAGAGGCATTTTTTATATTTCTCTTGCTATTCTTCCCATGAACATGAGTGTTTTTTATTTTTCCTCTTCCTGATCTCTTGCTGCCACATTACTGTCGTTAAACAAAGCATTTCATTTTTTATTTGTATGTTTTTATTGTGGAAAATTTCAAACGCATAAAAGGATAAAGCATATTACAATGCACTGCATGTACCCATTAAGTTCAAGAGTCATCAACTTCAACAATCTTAACTTTCTTCAATTCTTGTTTCATCTATCCTCATCATACTTTTAAATTTTTGTCTAGAGTACAGAGAAGCCAAGTATGGACATCAGATCATTTCATCCAAAAATATACTTTAATAGATAAGGACCTGTTTTAACATAAGCACCCTACAATACCATGCTCCAGAAAACGACCAAGACTGACTTAACAGCATCTACTACCCAGTACCTTGTCAGTCTCCCCAAGTGTCTCCTAGAAAGATTTTTTCAAGTTCATGAGCTCAAATTAGGATGTCAAAAGACCCACACATTGCACGTAGTTGCTACGTCTCTTAGAGTCTTTTGACATAGTCCATTTTCCCTTCGTCATTCCCAGGCCATTCATTTCTTGAAGAAGATATAACCTGCTCATTTCTTTCCAGAACTGGAGAATCAAAAGGGTTCTGGTTTTAGAGGTCTGTCTGGGGGGTAATGCAAAGTATGGTCCTCCTGGTCCTTGGGCCAGAAGGTTGAGCCTGGGCAGTTTTGGGGTGATTTTCTTTTTCTCTTTCCTTTCCTTTCTTCTCCTTTCCTTTCCTTTTTTCTTCCTACTTTCAAAACTGACTTTAATATCATTTAGTATCATGGGTAAAACTTTTATAATGAAAAGCTTACAGGTAAATAGAAACAGACCTTTAATCGAACCCCCGTGCCCTCACTTTAATTGTTACTGTGGAAATGTGTACATATTTCACATTCCATTGATAGCAATTAGGGGCCATCTCTTCCAAAAATATTTGATCCAGAAACATACACACCAGTCTAGGGAACTCTCAGTCAGCTACTTTCCCTCCTTACCACTAGTGCACCAGAACAGTGGTAAATCTGGCAGGATCCCTTGGCAAGGCTGTTCTCCCCTATCCAAGTGTAAAGATTCTTAGATGGGCTGTCCCTTTGCCCACTTCTGGAAGCAAAAGGCCCACTTATATTTCACTCCCAGATTCCCCAGAAATAGGGGCCCCTTTGACCCTCTCCATTCACGTTTTACTAGCTCCTCCAGGAAAGAGAAGAAGTTGGAGCACAGGGTATCAGATATCACCATCACCTCTGGAGCTCCCTGCCTCTCCTCTTGTTTTATATTCAAGAAATGAGCAGTCCCATCTCAGTTGGATCAGTACAGGTGACTGAGGCCAGGGGTGGTGGGGGTGATGGTCTCACCATCTGCTGTGTTCAGCATCGGGTATTTTCCGGAAGAAGAGCCATATGATCAGGATACTATTTTGAAATAATAAATGTTAGTACTTGTAATTCTAACATAAATAAATAATAAATCGTTTGCCTTCCAGCAGCCTTTACGGAGGGTGAGGGAAAAGATGCACATTTCCTTCAGAAGAAGAGTGACATTATATAGGGTATTAAAGTCTCTGACGATTAGACAAAGGAAGTAAAACAAAATGTTTTCTTCCCAGAAAAGTGTGGAGAGGAGAGAGGGAAAGAGGGAGGAAGATACACACACACACACACACACACACACACACAAAATCCTTGTTTTGTTTTTTTGTTTGTTTGCTTTTTGTTTTGGGGGTGGGTTTTTTGTCGTTGTTTTGTTTTTGTTTTGCTTTGTTTTGTTTGTTTTGGCTTGTAGATGCTTTACCCCAATCCCCCAATCTCTGCCGCCACCTTCACATGGCATTCTCCTCCATGTGAGGTGTCTGTGTCTCTGTGTGTTCTCTACTCTTTTTATGAGGATACCAGTCGTATTCCGTTTAGGGTCTACCCTAATCCTGTATAGCCTCCTCTTAACTAATTACATCTGTGAAGAACTTATCTCCAAATAAGATCACCTCTCGGGGTTTAGGGTGGACATGAATTTTGGGGCAGTCACCATTCAACCCAGTACAATGTCTGAGAGACCATTTCTATAGCAAATGTTACACTGGGCACCCACATTGGGGTCAACTTTGAGTTGCCACCAAATCTCAGATGGATCCATACTTCTAGAAAGAGAAAAAAATTCCAATGAGAAAGCAGTGCTCAAATCGCATAACCACATGAGCAGAATGCAGAGAATAGCACCCAGACTGAGGACCTCCCTGCAGTGCCTGCACACCGTCCCTCAAGTCGCACCCCTCCCTCCTATCCCCAGACATCTTTTTATAGAAGGAGAAGAAGTGAGTAGAGCTTAGAACTGACTCAATGATTGCTTGAAATGAAGCAGCCAAACTGGAAAAGGCTGAAGAATCTTTGTCTCCAGAGAAATGTAACTGGTCACTCCTGTTCACCTAGAGTACTCATTGGAGAGTGCCCTCAGAAGGCAGGATTATTTATGGAAAACAAATAAGCTTCTTTGTATTTGCACAACAATGTGTACTGTATAAAAGTTAGAGTTTCTGTTAGCAAGATAGACTGGTCAATGTGCCTCCCTTTCAATTTACGGCGTCTATATACCTCCAGTGGCTTGGAATTTCACCTAAGGACTGGCATATCCGACATTAGCATTCTGGACCAGCTCACAGATAATGGAAGGCAGCATCAGTTAATGTGTAAGAGCAAAGTGCATACTTTGGACTCAGAGAGACCCAATTTCAAATCTTACTCTGCCATTTAATATGAACCTCGCATAGTCACGTATAAACTACCTAACTTCTCTGAATCCCAGTTGTCCCATTAGCCCTATCACTTAGGGCTCTGAGAGGCCAAAATTGAATGATATAAATATATGCCCAGAACATAATAGTTGCTCAATAAATATAAGGGGTAGGTATGATTTACATTCCTTCTCCATTCAGGAATCTGCCCCCAGGATCAGAGGGAGAATCCTGTAGCACCTCCAGAGTATTCTAGCGTGGCATTTTCTGCCTGTGCTATTGCAGATTTGAGCCTTAGCTTCATGGTCCATTTAAGCAGGTACCCTGAGCTTCACTGGTCTTCATTTTTATAGATAATTCTGTATCCTCCATTTAAAGATGAGTGCTGTAATATTCTGCTGTCAGCTGATTTCTTTGTGTGAGTACCCCCTCCCCCACTGGAAAGCATTTACAGTCACTATCATTGCCATCCTTTCCACTAGATGCTCAAAAAGATTCATTCACACATAGACTTCATATTTTTCACTGGTTAGTATTCATGAGGCCCTGTTCTGGCCATTTGGGACACATCAGCGACAAAAGCATACAAACAAGTAGAATTCCTGATCCTGTGAAGCTTACATTCTAGTAAAATGATGGTGAATGGATAAACCGATGAGGTGACGTTCTGGCCACAGAGTCTGCTTTATTTTCCAGAGAAATCAGACAGGATAATCTTTTTCCCATCTCATTAGGAATGTGCCAACCTTCATAGAACTTTCCTATCTGCTATTATGTTTGGCAATGATAAGCGTCATATTTGCTTAGCACTCCTTGCACTTTACAAAGCAGTTGCACACACTGTACTTCATTCAATCTTCCTGGCCCTGTTGTTGATTAGGGTATTATCATTGTTACATCCATTTTAAAGTTGAGGATGCTGAACCTCAGAGACATGGAAACTTAGTCCAATGTCAGTTAGCCAAGCAAAAGTTAGGAAGTCATACCTTCTGTATCCAAATCCCATACATTTCCCCAGACGGTAGCCCATGAGGCCTGAGACAATAAATGATCACAAACCGGAGTGTGTAGATTGAGGGAGAGTGTTTGTGTGGGGGCGGGGGGGCAGGGGGTGTCGCACGTGTGTGCGTGTACAAATGCACAAGAGCCTGTTTCGGTCACAGAAAGAAGGTGTTTATGAAAGAATGAAAAGCAATTGCCTCAGTGCAATTTCTGATGCTTTCACAGCCCACAAGCTAGTCCCAGACGTGATGGCCTGCCACTTGACTCCACCACCAATCCCAGGGTGAAGGGGCCAGGTCCTCCCTTCCCAAGCACCAAAATGTCTGACTCTCACTGTGCAGAGACCTCCCTGGCAGCAAGATCCACACTCTTGATCACAGGGGAGAGGGAAAGACAGTCATTTCCTATCTCTATCCTCATGAAGAGGTGAGCACCCTCTATAGTCTGCCAGAGTTGGGGTGCGGATGGGCGGCTCACATGGAAAAGGAGCTCACTGCAGCCAGAGCAAACTTGCTTCTCTGTCTTGGGAGACAGATGTGGCACCCCTGAGTTTTTCACCACCAGTGGTGTTCAAAAGC
The DNA here is from genome assembly GCA_008750895.1 of Mirza zaza. NCBI lineage: Eukaryota > Metazoa > Chordata > Mammalia > Primates > Cheirogaleidae > Mirza > Mirza zaza. The sequence continues at coordinate 6,667 of VSMD01049093.1, read as the reverse complement.
CACCAGCATGGCTTGTGGCTGGCGATTCCTCACTGCAACAGTAGGTTGCAGTACACAGAAGTGTGCAGTGGAAGGGGACAGGTACTGCTGCCTAGGGTTTCTTGGCAGGGAAAACACGGTGCGTCCCACTGGTTACCCCTTTGCTTTCCTATCTCCACTCTGTTGCCAACTGCACTCATGGGGCTATTTTCAGCATACATACGGGAACACAAATGCTGATGGGGGTCAACTGGGGGCACTTTGAGGGAAACCCTAGCACAGTGATCTAACTGGCTCCCTGTTCCAGATGCAGCTCCTTCCACACGCCTGGCATGCCCAGCTCTGACTATTTTCTTGACGCTGATCATTCAGAGGCATTATTCCAAATTCGAGAGTTTTATTCTCACGTAAAATCATCACTGACCCTCACACTTCCTGCCAGAACTGACGAGGCACAAGTATCCTGATCAGGTGCCTGGCTGGAGAATATTGGCCATCATGGTTTCCCTGGTCTTTGGGAAGTGGGGCCCACCTGGGAAGCCCCACTCCCAACCGCTGGAGTTCTGTTCCCTGTCCTAAGGGAGTCTACCCAGAGAGGGCAGAGGGCTCTGGGGACATTAACCACATGGTGAAGAGAGGGAGGGGCATTCTTCCTCTGCTGTCAGAATGAGCTCAAGGACCAGAGAACTGTGTGGTCAGAGTCTGACGTTGACATTCGTCAGGAGTTGCCAGTCTACATATATGTTAATTACAGGTTCCAAACCTCATATCAAAGCTCAACATGCCATGGGCTGAGGTTTTCTAGAGGAATCGGTCTGGTTTTCCAGGGCTGGAGGGAGGAAGTGGGTGCCAGGAGGCCACTTATGTGTTCTGAGGAAATCTTCCCTGTGATGGCAGCTCCAGGTCATAAGGGCAGGATTCCCCTTCCTTCCCTCCTCAGTCCTCTCCTTCCTCTTAGATGGGTGGCTGTTGCTTTGCATGCCAATCTCCTATTCTATTCCTTGTCATGGCATGTACACTGTTTGTGTCCTTTCATCCCCCTTACACACAAGTGCTTTTTCTTCTTTTCTGGCGGGATCCGTGGACTAGTGTTTGGAGAGAAAAACAAATAGATGCAGCTACATCTCTTTCTGCAGCTGTTCCTCCTGCAGCTACATTCCAAGAGGGCCATGTCAGTGGGTACAGAGGCCTCACCTCTAGGGGAGGGAGCATTGAAGAGAAGGAGCTCAGAAGCAAGGGTGATGACTCTGGCCTTTGGAGCTGTCCAGGCTGTGGTCAGGAACTGGGTTCTTCTGTGTCCAGGGCTCAAGGAAGGTTGTAGGTGCCACCATTCACAGTAACTGCTCTCAGGACCTCCAACCATGGTGCCGTCCTCCCAAGTTTGCTCCACTATAGAGACTGTGTGTGTGCGTGCGTGTATGTGTGTATGAGAGAGAGAGAGAGAGAGAGAGAGAGAGAGAGACAGAGACAGAGACAGAGACAGAGACAGAGAGACAGAGACAGAGAGACACAGAGAGAGAGGGAATGCATGTCTTTTAGATCATTAGCCTCACATCTATGCATTCTAGGGAAGAGGGAAGAACCAAAACATTAGAAATGCATCTTTAATCTTCTTTCTCTCTCAAAATTTGGATTGGTTTGTTAGTTGTAACTAACTTCTCCTTTTCAGGTGTCTGTGTGTGTGCGTGTGTGTTTTATGTGCACATATGTGTTCATGTGTTTGTCTTTGTGAGTATACCTGTTTTGTAGGGGTATGTTAGTCCCTAGCTATGTGTGCATGTATGCATTTGCACCTACTTCTGGGTATTGTACCCCTCTCAGGTTTTTCTGTCCTTGTGTGCACACATGTCTATACTGTATTTGTGTCTTTGCATGTGCCACGTCTGATGATATGATTCCTGTACATTTATAGATATGTTTGGGAGGTGGAAGTGTAGGTGGTGTGTTGGGATGGGGTGTTTATATGGCAGGTGGGTACTTGATTGTGTGTTTGCACCTGGGTGCGTGTCTGCCTGGGAATGCAGGTCTACAAGCACACTTAAGAAGTGGGGGTTGGGATGATGTCCTATCTCAGAGAGTCTGGACATGTGTGAAGCACTGTCTGTAAAGATGGGGATATATATAAGTCTGAACCTTTAGGGAGAGGTTGATGTGTTTCTTTATGACTTGGGGGACAAGGTGTTGTCACCTGCTGGAGGGAGGGGAAAAGGAGCCTTACCTATCTCACAGGACATGCCTGCGAGAAGTGCTCAGACATAGAGATGAGCATGACAGCCAGGGCTGTTGAAACAAGAAGGGACAGCAGGGAGGCCAGGAGAGTCAGAGGTACATATAAAAATAGCAATAGTGAGACAGGCTCCAGGACAGGGAGCCTAGAGCAAGCACGCCAGGAGCAAGCGGGAGGGTGCTAGAACAGCCCATGGTGTCCTGGCTTCTGTGAAGTGCTTCAGGGCCTGCAGTGAGAAGAGGGACCCAGATGAAAGACCAGACACAGGTAGTGGACAAGAGGAAGGTGGGCTGTCATCGAAGTGCAGAACATCGTGGTGAGAAGGCGGGCACTCCAGAGAGCAGAACTGGAAACAGGTTCTGAGGAAAAGGAGATCCCAGCATGCTGGGCCGTGGTGCTACCTTCCACTCACCTCTGCCTGAGGGTCAAACTTGCACGGACTAGCCTCATGCCAAGCCCTGCGGTCCGAGTGGCTGAGTTGTTTGCTGGCCAGTGGCAGTATGTGGACTGCCTCTGACGCTCAGTCTTGGGACAAAGAGCAGTTCTACCCTGGTGTTTGTAGGGTCTTATTTTGCTTATCGTTTGGTCTTTTTCTTTCTGCCTTGGTAAAAATCATAATTTTGTCCTGTATGACCTAAGGAGAAAGTGGATTTCTCCAATGGCATGGGTGGGGAGACCTGAGTTCAGAGCAGCCAAACCCTCTGGACCTGCCCCAGGTGCACAACGAGGGGACAGCAGTGATAACTGTTCTCTCCCCTCTTAGGCAGTTCCTCCTCAGCAACACATTAATATGTGTATGTGTGAGAGGACAAGTGTGTGCGTTTGTGTGTGTGTGTGTGTGTGTGTGTGTGACAGAAAGTGAGAGAGAGAGACAGAGACAGAGAGACAGACAGACAGATAGAGAGAGACAGAGAGAAAGAACTAAAACTGTACGGGCCTATGCCTGCTGCTGTAAGCTGCCCAGATAAGGGTTTCTGAGCTTTTGTCTCTTATCAGTCCTCTGGTGTTAGACACCCTGAACTTTGGCTTTGTAATCTGTAAAGTGGAGCTGATTGGACATGCTTCCCAGGGCTACTGTGAGGAATTAAGTAATATCTGTGACTTTTCAGCCACACTGCCTGTTGACTTGTGTTGGAGATTGGGATTCATTTCAGAGGACCTTGATTGGAGGGAAGGTGGTGAGGGGCTGCCTTCCTGAGAAGCATAGCATGGGTTTGACAGAGCTGCTTCAGAGTCCACAATTGGGTACAGTGTGTGGACAGGGGCATTCCACATACTTCCACACAGAATGCAGCTCAACTGTGGCACCTGGGTCCTGGCAGCTTTGTGAGCTGATCAGGAGCAATTGTCAACATCACCAGGGTCATCATCTCAGTTGGAGGCTCTCTCAGGGGACTTCAAGATGGCTTGTTGGAGACTGTGGTACACCAATCACTCTTGTTAACGATTTGTGTCACCCTCTGGGGCACTGACAGACACAGTGACCATGGGAATCTCACCAAGTAGGCAGATGAGGTCAGCAGTGCTAATAGTGTGCGCTCTGAGTTATGGTAATTGTCTGTATTGACCTGCAGGAAACTGGTATAAATATTAACAAATATGTGGGTGTACATATATCAGTTATATATGTGTGTGTGCGCGCGTGTGTGTGCATTGTAATAATAGTAATAAGTATCATTATCATCTTCCTGAGAATACACTGAAAGTGTACAAATGTTCACACAGGTAACCTATGGTTTGTGGTGTTGGGACTCAGAAAACAATACCCTAAAATAAGACCTTAAAGTAGTTTTAAGAGTAAAAGTTTTTTTTTTTTTTTTTTTTTTTTTTTTTCTGAGACAGAGTCTCACTTTATTGCCCAGGCTAGAGTGAGTGCCATGGCGTCAGCCTAGCTCACAGCAACCTCAAACTCCTGGGCTCAAGCAATCCTGCTGCCTCAGCCTCCCAAGTAGCTGGGACTACAGGCATGTGCCACCATGCCCGGCTAATTTTTTCTATATATATTAGTTGGCCAATTAATTTCTTTCTATTTATAGTAGAGATGGGGTCTCGCTCTTGCTCAGGCTGGTCTCGAACTCCTGAGCTCAAATGATCCGCCCACCTCGGCCTCCCAGAGAGCTAGGATTACAGGCGTGAGCCACCGCGCCCGGCCAAGAGTAAAAGTTTTTATGACCTTTCTTTGTCCTCTTGTCTCTCACTCCCACTTTTTCTTGAGGCTAGTCATAGCAACTAGAATCTCTCTTTTCATTTAAGGCTGGTCATAGAAAACAGATCCCTTTTCCCCCAAAGTAAGTCATAAAACTGGAAAATATCAGTTTAACTCTTCTCTCACCTTTTTGTGTAAAAACTGGCCATAAAATAATTATCTGACCTACCTTGTTTGACTGTAGGTCATGACACACCCCCACGTCCCCCACCCCACCCCACCCCCAGTCCAGGGAGAGTCTTCCTGTCCCATACACAAAAGGAAAAAGGACACGCTCAGAGAGGCCAAGAAAAATACAGACAGACAGGCTTCTCTGGGTTTCCCCACTCAGTCTATTAGCATCATATTGTCCAATCATATTTCTGCACAGCTGTCCATACTTTGTTGAACCTGAACATAGAAATAGGCCATTTCCCACATATCTTTGGGTCTTCATTCTAAAGACTCATGTGTCATGTAAAACTATTGTCAATTAAGTTTGTATGCTTTTTCTCCCATTGACCTGCTTCTTGTCAGTAATAGTCAACAAACCTTCAAAAGACAAAGCAAAAGTGTTCCCTTGGCCTCAACACTAAGATTAGGCTTAATCTTTTCCAACCTCCTTATTCTTTCTGGGCTTACAAAAAGACGTGCAATGATCACAAACATTTCCTGCAATTATAAAATACAAAAAGCTACAAAGTAAGTTCCATCCTTTTTTGACCATCAAGGTCCAGTGGAAGTCATTGCCACTGTGATATCTGGTTTTGGAACTACTGTGCCCCTTCTTGCACTGACAACTCTCATCACAGTCAGCAATTAAATATTTTGGCATTTCTTTTTTGTTTTTAGTTGCAATTCCTTGTTAAGTTCCTCTATGATAAGAATTATATTTTGTAAGAACGCCTTTGCAATAGCAACCAGGGATTGGATGAATGTGATGGGCCAGGCCTTGTGCCAGAGCAGTACAGATGAAAGGGCGCTTTGTGGACTCTTGCTGCTTCACAAAAGGTTGTTACCTATCTGTGGTAAGTACAAAATTTGAGAGTACATGTGTCGGAAGGCCCATAGCATTCAGCGAGTCACATGTATGTTTTTTTTTAAAAAGTCAGGGCTTGTATTTTGTATGTCTTTGCTATATTTCTTTTCTTTCTAGTAATTCATGTTGCTCGTGTTATACAAATGTACTGATCCCTGAGTGACTGATGTGAGAAAAATATCAATCACATATTGGTCCTTCACCACAGATAATTTGAGAAGCTTCAGTCTAGGAGCTCTGTGAAGAGCCACTGATATATTTTCCACAGTATGTCCGTAAAGCAGGAAGCATTCTTCATGTTTTTGGAGGTGTGAACTGAGGGTGGCACACAGGCAGACACCGTGCATTTGGACCGGCATGCTTCCCCTTGACGTGCATAGTTTACACCAATCGCTACTTATCAGGACTTCTGAAGTGCCCATAACCCAACCCTGGCGGCTGCTCTCCACCTTCCTTGTCACACGGGCCAGTGATGCCCCACACCAGCTGGGCAGCCTCTACTGCAGTCAGTGCAGCAGGGCTGGGGTGCATCTAGGAGGAGCTCATCTCTGAAAAAAGGGAGACACGTTCAAGCATGTTAACTAAAGCCCCATTTGAAGGAAAAACAGTAAAAAGATACTGAATGTCCTCCTGTGGGGAGTTGGGCATCCAAAGGCCGTGGTGGCCATTTCTGGGTCAAGGCTACTGGAGTGGGTAGAAGGTGAGTGTGTGCCTTAGAGAAGCTCACCTATAACATAGCTCCCCTCCCAGTTTGGGACTCTGATGGCCCCAGTGTCCTCTCTTCCTCCTCTGTTCCTTTCTTCTCATGGAGTCTGGGCTTAACTCACTGGCTCAGAACAGCAAAAATAGTTACTCTGTTCCCAGGATGGGCCTGAACCCTGTGCCTTGAAACCCAAACCTGTGGAAGCCATATCTGGACACAGGCTTACCCTGCAGAAGGGGCTCCACTTCACCATGAAACCTGTTTGTTCCTTGGGGTTGTATCAGACAGGATCATTCCTTGACAAGTTTGTTACAGAGGAGGAGGGGAAAGGTGCAGACACACAGATGCGCACACACACACACAAACACGCACACACAAGCACACACATACACACACACGAAGCCCTACAGAGAACAAACAGATCTCGTGTGTGGGGTCTGTGTGTGTGTGTGTGTGTGTGTGTGTGTGTGTGTGTGTGAGAGAGAGAGAGAGAGAGAGAGAGAGAGAGAGAGAGAGAGAGAGAGAGAGAGAGAG
>VSMD01049091.1:0-30116 GCA_008750895.1 Mirza zaza | reverse complement strand
TTTTATTGCCCAGGCTAGAGTGAGTGCCGTGGCGTCAGCCTAGCTCACAGCAACCTCAAACTCCTGGGCTCAAGCAATCCTGCTGCCTCAGCCTCCCAAGTAGCTGGGACTACAGGCATGTGCCACCATGCCCGGCTAATTTTTTCTATATATATTTTAGTTGGCCAATTAATTTCTTTCTATTTATAGTAGAGATGGGGTCTCGCTCTTGCTCAGGCTGGTCTCAAACTCCTGAGCTCAAAGGATCCGCCCACCTCGGCCTCCCAGAGAGCTAGGATTACAGGCTTGAGCCACCGCGCCCGGCCTCCAATTTCTTATAATACACTGACATAAAGCCATTTTTTTCATATAGGGAAAATACTGAAACAGTTGAACAGATTTCATATATGCAAAGTAATGTCATTTATGGGAGGGTTAGCACTATAGAGTCCGTAATAAGTCTATAACTTATGTCCTGTGACAGTTCTCCACCTTTTCTTATGCCTAGACATGGATAACTTTAAAATACTATAGTTCTCATGAACATGTGGAGACAACTCTCCCATTCAAGAAAACCCATAGAGGCTGGCTGTGGGTAGCTCATGCCTATAATCCTAGTACTTTGGGAGGCTCAAATGGGAGGATCACTTGAGGCTACGAGTTTGAGACCAGACTGAACAGTATAATGAGACCCCATCTCTAAACAAAATAGAAAAATTTGCCAGGCATGGTCGTATAGGCCTATAGTCCCAGCTACTCAGGAGGCTGAGGCAGACTGATCAAAGAGCCCAGGAGTTTGAGGCTGCAGTGAGCTCTGATGATGCCACTGCACTCTAGCCCAGGCAATGGAGTGAGAGTGTATTTCAAAAACAAAAGAATCATCAAAAACAAACCCCAAAAAACCCCAATGCAGGGAAGAATGGCTTTATACCTATTTTAGAGAGAATCAGTTAAAAAAATTTGATATTTTTACTGGGATTAGTAATAGAGTCCTTGCAAAATACTTTACAATTAAGTGAGATTTAAACAGACTGAAAATTGCATTGTGGGTTTTTTTTTTTTGGAGATGGAGTCTCACTCTCTTGCTTAGGCTAGACTGCAGTGGCATCATTTTAACTCACTACAGCCTCAAACTCCTGGGCTCAAGTGATCTTCCTGCCTCAACCTTCTGAGTAGCTGAGACTGTAGGCCCACACTTGGATGGCATGTATCACCATGCCTGGCTAATTTTTTCTTTTTTTTCTATTTTTTTTTTTTTTTTTTGAGATAGAGTCTCACTCTGTCACTCCAGTCAGAGTGCAGTGACGTCATGATAGCTCATTGTAGCCTCAAACTCCTATGCTCAAGCCATCCTCCTGCCCCAGCCTCCCAAGTAGCTGGGACTACAAGTCTGTGCCACCACACTTGGCTAATGTTTTCTATTTTGGTAAAGATGGAGGTCTCACACTTGCTAAGGCTGGTCTTGAACACCTCATCTCAGGTGATCCTTCTGCCTTGGCATCCTAGAGTGCTGGGATTCCAGACGTGAGCCACTGTACCTGGCTTAATTTTTTTTGGTTTTTTGTGAAGTCAGGGTCTCACTATATTGCTCAGGTTGGTCTCTAACTCCTGGTCTCATGTGATCCTCTTGCCTCAGCTTCCTAAAGTGCTAGGTTTATAGGCATGTGCCTGGCCTAGGTTTAGGTTTTTTAAGACAAAAAGAAAAATGTAGATAGCAAAATAGCAGGTTAGGGGAAGTTGATTTTTCTTTTATTTATTTTTATTTTTTAAAGAAGGCAGAGATGACTACAGGTACTTCTTGTTGGAAAACAGAATTTTGGAAGAAGGAAACAGTTGATTTAAGGTTAAAGACAGGATGTTATAAAGAAGGCACCCAGTGTAAATGATAGCTAATTAAAACGTTTTTATGTCTAGAAAATGCTGGAGTGCGTAGAGCAATGAGCAAATGTAGGTGGAGCAAACTGGAAGTCAGGATTTTAAGTAAATGGCTGTGTTGTAGTAGTTAGTAACAGTAGCAATCTTGGGTGCTAGAGTAAATGTTAACTACCATGCAAATGAATAGCAATGCATGATTTTCTCCTTCCCAAAAAGGATTTGATCTGGTTTACAGTATAAAAGCTGTGTGTTAGAGGATAGTAGAAACTAAATGAGAAGATTGCAGTCATTTAGAACTGGAGAAATGTTTCCTTCAAGACAAAAAACAGTGTTATCAGCACACACACCCATTTTTTCCAACTTAAAATTATAAATTGGAGAATCCCTTTGGTACTGCAAATGGGGCCAATAACACTTATATTGTTGCCCTAAATTCTTCTGTGTATTTTGTTATTTTGAATGCCTGTGATAATTAACTTGACAAAGTCTTTAATTATAAGAATAATAATACACTCATGTTAAATTTGAAATAGTGTGGAATGATGTAGTATGAAAAGTAAGTCTCTGGGCTGGGTGCGGTGGCTCATGCCTATAATCGCAGCTCTCTGGGAGGCCAGGAGTTTGGGACCAGCTTGACTAACATAATGAGACCCCATGTCTACAAAAAATAGAAAAATTAGCTGGGTATAGTGGCATATGCTGTGGTAGTCCCAGCTACTGGGGAGACTGAGGCAAGGAAGATCACCTGAGCTCAGAAGTTCGAGGTTACAGTGAGCTATGATGGTCCCAGCCTGGGCAACATAGTAAGACCTTGTCTCAAAGAAAAAAAAAGAAAAGAGGTCTCCCGACTCAACCTCTGTTCTCAACATCTCGAACTTAATTTTTTATATCTTTCTAGAAAGCATAATGCGTCTACGTAGATAAAGATTTATTTTAATAACTATCATCAACCTATTTTATGCAATTTTCTATATCTTAAAATTTTAATTTCAAATTGTAAAATATACTTAACAAAATTTGTCATTTTAACCATTTTACTATTCAGTGGCTGAAGTATATTCACATTGTGCAATCATCATCGCCATCCATCTCCAGTATTTTTTTTTTTTTTTTGAGACAGAGTCTCGCTTTGTTGCCCAGGCTAGAGTGAGTGCCGTGGTATCAGCCTAGCTCACAGCAACCTCAAACTTCTGGACTCAAGCGATCCTTCTGCCTCAGCCTCCCGAGTAGCTGGGACTACAGGCACGTGCCACCATGCCCGGATAAATTTTTTCTATATATATTAGTTGGCCACTTAATTTCTTTCTATTTATAGTAGAGACAGGGTCTCACTCTTGCTCAGGCTGGTTTCGAACTCCTGACCTCGAGCAATCCACCTGCCACGGCCTCCCAGATTGCTAGGATTACAGGCGTGAGCCACCGCGCCCAGCCTCCAGTATTTTTTTTATCTTGCAAAACCATACCCATAAAACAATAACTCCCCATTATTCTCTTCCTCCAGACCCTGGAAACCAGCATTCTGTTTTTTTCTTCATCTATGAATTTGACTATTCGCATAAGTAGAATCAGAGAATGATTAATCTTTTTGTGACTGGTTTACTTCACTCAGTATAATCTCTTCAAGGTTCACCTGTGTTTTAGCATGTGTCAGAATTTCCTTCCTTGTTAAGACCCAGTAATCCATTGTGTGTATATACCACATTCTGTTTACCTGTTTATCTGCTGGACATTTGGGTTGCTTCCACCTGTCAGCTGCTGTGAATAGTGCTGCTATGAGCATGGGTGGACAAATATGTGTTCATAGCTTGGTTTTTTCCACTCAGTATTTTTAAGGATCTTTTCCTATCATTATTTTAGCCTTTTATTTTCTCTAGATACTATAATAATATCAGATTCATTGAGATATATTCTAAAATGGCATCATTTGTCTTAGCTAACATTAGAGAAATTGTTTTATATAATATATAGAAATCAGATTTATACAATACTTTTAAAAGTATTTAATTTTATCTTCTAATTGAAACTACTAAATTTATGGGTTTTAGATGTGGCCAATTAGATAATGCTTTGAATGAAGCTACTGGTCGTGTCAGAACACTTGAAAATAAGAATAACTTACTGGAAATAGAAGTGGTAAGTACCTTTTTTTTTTGGTAATGGTTCTAGTGGCTTAATGTTAAAAAGCCTTTTTATTGACTGAACTGGAGAGACAAATTAATAATTTTATGATAACATTAGTTGTGTGTTTCTTGTCATCTTTTTAAGGAAGTCTCCTTAAGTTTATATTTTCAGTGCTGCTGGCTTCATGATACTATAAATTTTATCTTTTTAAAATCTTCATTTTTTTAATGGGGATATAATTTGCATACAATAAAACTCACCCTTTTAAAGGGTACAGTTCAGTGGTTTTAGTATATTTAGAGTTGTGCAACCATCACCACAATCAATTTTAGGATATTTTCTCTAGTCACAAAGAAACCCACACCTCTTAGCCATCCCTCCACATACTCTGTCCCCCCAGCCCTTGGCAACAATTCTACTTTTCGTGGATTTGCCTATTCTGGACGTTGATATGAATGGAATCATGCATTTTGTAGCCTTTGTGTCTGGCTGTTTTCACTTAGCATAATGTTCTCAAGGTTGTCCATGCTGTAGCATGTGTCAGTCTTTCATTCCTTTTTATGGTTAACTCATATTTCACTGTATGGCAGACCACGTTTTGTTTATCCACTCATCAGGTTGTTTCCACTTTTTGGCTATTATGAATGATACTGCTGTGGATGCTTATGTGCAAGATTTTATGTGCATATGTTTTTAGTTTTCTTGCACATATAACTAGGAGTGCATAAACTTTTATTTTTAAATTACTTTTTTTCATCCATTACCAAGTTTTATTCTTCACATAACTTTTTTTTCTTTTCGAACAAAGATCTTTATTATTCATGTTGTTCCTAATCTTTTCGTGTAAAACAATCTTTTAAGGGTCAGTTTCTCAAAGTCCATGTTTATAAAGTTTAATTTTTAATATCTGTTAATTTATAAAATGTACAAGAGAAAGCTATTATAAAATGTGTGTGTATATGTATGAGATATATATAACCTTATGAACAAAATTTAGATGGAAAATGCCAATTTTGTTCCACATGATGTATCTGTCATTGCTTTTTTAATTCATCTCTTTCTAAACTGTAAACTTTATGAAGTTAGGGACTGTTGTCTTTCTTGTTAATCTTAGATTTCTAGCACCCTAGTGCCTTGCAATTAATGGGTATTCCAAAATGGTTGTTCAATGAATATTAATGTATCGGATGCATTTTGGATTTTCTCTATTTTCTTAGGGTAAGAAATGCTTTTTTCCTCCCTAAATATTAATGTTGGACAATAAAATCCAGCTCTACTTTCAGAATCACTTCTCTAATAGCCATGGTTATGTTTTCCTCAGTGATACACAGCAGATACTGTCTTAGGCGAGTCCTAGAATCATAGTGCGTCAGCCATTTTCTTTCTACCTGGAGCTGTTATTCCAGTAGAGGGATCCCTTCTAGACTGTCCCAGGATATAACAAAATATTAAATTTGTTCACTTCCATTTGTATATTTTATTCTGTATTTTAATGCCAATAATTTGCCACTTATGCGACATCTATTTTTCATATATAAGAATTTATTATATTTGATCTTTATTTTTTAGAATGACTTGAGAGAACGGTTCAGCGCAGCCAGCAGTGCCTCCAAAATTTTACAGGAACGAATTGAGGAAATGAGAACAAGTAATAAAGAAAAAGACAATACCATTATTCGACTAAAATCTAGACTGCAAGATTTAGAAGAAGCATTTGAGAATGCTTACAAACTCTCAGATGATAAAGAAGCTAGGCTAAAACAAGAAAACAAAATGTTTCAAGATGTAAGTAACAAATAATTGTTACTTAACAACTTAACATCATGGTTGGCTAGAAGGAATATATTTAGATAATGTACTCTTACAAGCTACTATGACTATTTCCAGGTTTTAGTTTCACATAACTTTGCAGTAGCTGCAAATACATACTCTCCTGATGGAGCTGGTTGGGTCTTTCTTGTAGCAAGAAGTCAGAGCTTTAGAACAATGGCTTCACTCCCCTGCTGTTCTGTGTCCAGTAGGTCAACTTTGAAGCTATCCAAACATCTATGGGCCTGGCATGATAATATGCTGTAAACCAGATTTAGAGCAGATTTGATTGAGTTTTTTACTTTGATATAATTTTACTTAAAATTCAGATTTGTGTAACATTGAAATTGGATTAGGTTTCAGGTTGCATATTTTTTCCTAAATTTTAATGTCCTTTTTGAGATTATTATGGTACATAAATAATCTGAAAGTATTTAGGCTGTTGAAATATTCTCCCTAATAGCTTTAGATTTGCTCCTTGCTCCTTTGGTTTTTAAAATTTATTTTTGTGAATATAATCCATGTAAATGGTTAATAGTCAAATCTCAGATGAAAAACAGCAGTCTTTCCCACCTCACCTTGTAGTCCCCTACCCTTAGAGGTTATTACTTTTGGCTCGGTTAGCTATTTCTTCTAACATTTTTCTCTGTGTTTCTAAATAATATACTAATATTGCTCTTTCATTTTTTCCTATCAATTTCAGACATATGTTGACTGCCTCCATGCAAGATCATGATTTGACTTTCTTATGCCATTTATTCCAATACAAACACTTCTCCGCCCTCCTTCCAATGTGGTTCATGTATTAGATTGATTCTAAGATGCATATTCTTTTACATTTTAACACCTCTGAAATTGGAATGCGTCTTTACACCATAGTGTCATATTTTAATTAGCATTTTTTTTCTTTTAGTAGTACATAAAATAATGGTGTGATTTATAGTCACTGGTGTCTTGGATTTGAAATATACATCGTCATTTAGAGTTAAATCAGTCTTTGGTGTCTCTTGTGTCTACTTAAATATTGTTCAAAGCTAACCTGTGATATACAGTGATTACATTCCTTTTCCAACTTTTATTTTTCTTACAATTAATAATTGCCTTGTTTTTTTCTGATCTGCTTAGTTTTCCATCTGCCTAGCACCTTCCCCGCCTCCCATGTTGATGAAGGCTGCAGGTCAGTGCCAGGCTGGCCATGCTTGTGCTTCCTCCTGAACTGATTGCTCCCTAGGTCTGATACACAGATATCCTAGGACTTGCTTTCACTATCATCTTGGGAATTAATTTTCTTTGCTTCTTTCCTATATTGAATCTATTATTCTGTGGATCCTGTGTTCATGTTTTTTGATTTAATTCCTTGTTTTGCTGGAGTATGTCTCCTGAGAAAAAGAATGCATGGGAAACAAATTTCGAGACCTTCCATATCTGAAAACTTTTATAGTTTGCAGTCATGCTTAAATGGTAATTTAGCTGGGTAGAATATTTTAAGTGGGGAAATACTTTAAATTGTTGCTCTAATCAGTTTCAATCATTGCTTATGCCATCTACCTTTCAGTGATGCTGTTGGGAAGGACCATGCCATTGTGATTACCTGTTCTATGTAACCTGTTAATTTTCCTCTTCCTCTGGAAGCTTTTAGGATCTTGCCTTTACCCCCCCCCCCCTTTTTTTTTTTTTTTTTGAGACAGCCTCACTCTGTTCCCCCAGCCTACAGTGCAGTAGTGTCATCACAGCTCACAGCAACCTCAAACTCCTGGGCTCAAGCAATCTTCCTGCCTAAGCCTCCTGAGTAGCTGGGATTATAGGCACACGCTCCCAGAGTGCTAGGATTACAGGCGGGGCCACCGTGCCCAGCCTCTATATCTCTCTGTCTCTCTCTGTATTACGCAGTTCTATAGTGAATTAATGTGCCTTGGTGCTTTATTATTTTGCTGAGTACCTGATGGACTGTTTACTCTGGAACTTTTGTTTTCTAGTTTTTTTTCTTTTTTCTTTGGAATCCCTTGTAGAGCTTGGATCTCAGACTGATTCCCTAGTGTTTTTTTTTTTTTTTGAGGGCAGGGTCTCACTGTGTCACCCAGGCAGGAGTGCAGTGGCACAATCATTGTTCACCACAGCCTTGAACTCCTGGGCTCAAGGAATCCTCCTGCCTCAGCTTTCTTGAGTCACTGGGACTATAGGTACATGCCACCATGCCCTGCTAATTTAATTTTTTGTAGAGATAGGAGAGTGGAGACCAGCCCAGGTGATCTCAAACTCTTGGCATCAATGATCCTCCCTCCTCAGCCTCCCAAAGTGTTGGGATTACAGGTGTGATTTGTTCTACTTTTTGGAAGAGCCTTCTTTGACTTTATCTTACAGCCTTTGTGTTTTAATTTTTTTTTTATTTTGCTATCATTTTTTTACTTTTTTTTGTTCTGTCTTTTAAACTTCTATACTGTTCTTGTTTCACGGATGCAACATCCTTTATCGGAGCATACCATCATATTTTTAAAAATTTTCCTCTGTTTCCAGCATTGCCTTCTGTTCCCACGTATTTCCTTTTTGATTTTTTTTTTTTTTAACTGTTAGAACTTTTTCTATATAGCAGTGATTGTTGGCTGTTAAGATTGAGGTGTAGAAAGCTAATTAGAAGATAGCTTTGTGTCCCTGGGCAGGGCTGATTAGAATATAAGCATTGTCAATCTTCATTAGATGTTGCTAAATTGCTCTCTGAAATGGTTGTAACAGTTTATTTTACTAACAGTAGCATATGAGAATTCTTATATTTCTAGATTATTTCCATTGCTTAATATTGCCAAACCTCTTTATTTTTGGCAGTGTGATCAACGTGAAATGGTTGTATGTACTGTGGTTATCTTCTTTTGGCCTGTGGCTTGCTTTTTACTTTGTGTCTCCTTTATATTGCCTTCTAAAATTATAAAACTTTGCTTCCTACATTTAGGACCTTTTTTTATTATTATTATTTTTGAAGAGCCTGGGTCTTGCTTTGTTATTTCTTTGATATTACGGCTCTCTTTCGACTGTTTCTTTTTGTTTCAATCCATTATTTCTTTTAGGTTAACCTTTCATTTGGATTTGAAGTCATTCGTACTGAATGCTGTTTTTCAAATGTTGGCTCTTCTACGGGCTCACGTGTAAAAGTGAGGTGGTAAAAAGCTGTTGAAAGACTCTGGGTGTGTGGCTGGGACCTGATAGCCTTCATTCACAGATCGTTACAGAGTGATGCACCAGCCATTTTGTTGAGGGACCTTCAGATGTGAATATGTAGAGGTCTTTTTGCTGGAGGAGTTCAGTTTTCCCAAAGAATAGTTGCAGTCTCTTGCCTGGGACCTACCAGCCAGGCTCTGGTGATTTGAAGACTTTTACTTAGTCATTTTCTCTTTATCCCTTTGTTTCCCCTCTGCCCTTATTCTTGGGTTTCACCTGTGTATTTTCACCCGACTGTGTCCTGAATAGTCCACAGCTGTATGGGGTAGGGAAGCGTCCTGGGCTCTGACTACTTAAAGAATTTCATCCAGTTCCCTGTGGTCAGCCCTGTGCCCAACCCTGTCAACTTCTGACCCGGGTTTCAAGTTGTGAGCTCCTCAGGGTTGTGAAGGGATCAGCCTACTTCTGTCAGCATTCCCTTATTTGGGCACTTGCGGTTGTAACTCCTGTCCCTTGCTTAGGCACTTTCTGTCTCTTTTCAGTCTTCTAAAACTTCATTGGAATCTCTCACCTCTTCTGTTTTCTCTTTGATTTCTTCATTGTTAATTTAGGAGGGTCTCAGGAGGAAGAGGAGAAAATTCAGTGACGAATCTGTTGTCTTTAACACAGAAGACTCACATATGTATTTTAAAATAAATCACCTAATTATATTACTTTTGGCATTGTACCTTTACTCTGTAGAACTAACTTAGCAAGAAGTATTATGCAGTAATTCATAAAAGATCAATGCAAATAAATTTTAGTCTTAAAATACTTAAAGGGCATTGATAGTAAATTACTTTGTTTTACTTTTTATTTTGAAATAATTTCAAACTTACAGAAAACTTTAAAGAACGGTATTAGGAATTGTCCTATTCCCTTTACACAGACTCAACAATTCTGTGTTAACCTTCCTCTTTCATGACATTGGCACATTTGATAGGTATGGACAGTTATTTTGTAGACTATCCCTCAGTTGATATATTTGTGGTGTAATTCTTTGTTTTTCCTTGTAGCTTTTAGGAGAGTATGAGTCCCTTGGAAAAGAACATGGAAGAGTAAAGGTAATGAGTGATTGTTCATGTTCTAGATTTCATGTAGGGGCAAAGACATTGGAGTGGGAATCAAGAGACCTCACCCTTCCTCCTCCTCCTTTCTCCACCCCCGTGGCCATTTGAACTAGACTTCTTGTCCTTTCTGTTTCAGTGTGCTTATTTTCAAATATCTGCCTTCTTTAATGCATGTGTATGTTAGAGTTGTTACTCTAACAAACATATATTGAATAGCTATTACATTTGAGATGAGATTGTTTAGAAGTATAGGGTACCAGATAGATGCAAATAATTAATACTGTTTAAATATAAAGTTTTGATTTTCAAGGCATTAGCTTTTTGTGGGATTGTTTAAGTTTATTGATTATGTTTGAAGTCTTAAAGCTTTCTTTGGGGACTACATATTTGAGTTGAGTGAAACACCACAATAATGCTGTGAGTGGTACAAGTATTTTTATTGCATAAAATGCAGGGTTGTGGTTATTTAAGGCTGGTGAGAATGCCTGCATAGCTAGGCAGCTGAAAGTTCTAAGGGGTCAGGAGCACATCACATCATTGAAAGTATTTGTTTTACCATTCTACCAAGCGTTTAGCCATGTTTGTGATTAAAATATGTTCATTTTAACACTGGCTTGTTTGTAGTTAAGCAGGCTACTTGTATAGTCCAGGCTTTTGCTCCTTTTTTTTTTTCCTCCTTGAATTATCTGTACTGGCTCTATGGTTGATGCCGTACTTGCTGAATATAATTTGTAGCTAGCTCGTTTAGCCATAGATTTGTTTTATGTATTTTAAAATAAAGATATTCATCTGAATGTTTATCTTCTGTTATTTGAGTTTTTCCTTTATTTCTATAGGATACATTAAATACAACTGAGAACAAACTGCTTGATGCACATACTCAGATTTCTGATTTGAAAAGGTAAAATGTATTGTCTAATAACCTCTTTTTTATGTATATTGAAAGTGATGAAAAAAGGAAGTTTTTCTTAAGGATTTTTAAGCAGTTTGAGAACTAGTTTTATCCTAATCTTCCCCTGACATGGAAGTACATTTGATTTGGCCAAACAAGATTCCTTTTTTGTTGCTAAAAAGAGACAGGGTCTCACTATGTTGCCCAGGCTGGCCATGAACTCCTGGCCTCAAATGAACCTCCAGCCTCAGCCTCCCGAGTAGCTGGGACTACCTGTGGACACCACCGCACCCGTCTTCTAACAAGATTTTTAAGTGATTAAAATATCTTGGTGGTTGTGCATCAGGGGTGTGCATTTCCCCAGACATTATGTATTTTATCAGCATAGGTAGAGTCTAAATGGTAACCATCGGAAAGAACTTTAAGATGTAGTCTAGTTCACTGAAGTATTTTTGTGCTCCAAAAAGAAAGCAGCATTCACACCAAGACTGTGGTCATCTACTTTCATAAAGACCTGATTTGGAGATTATATTAGTGATCTGATTTGCTTAATTTGAGTCTTAAGTGGTCCCTATTGCAAATGATTAGAAAAATCTAAATTGGCTTTAAACATATTTTATATTCATGTTTGGATATAATACCTCTTATCTAGAAATTTTACTACAGCCTTAAGGACATCCCATAGAAAAGAGAAAAGCTGTCTAGATTTCTTATCTGCCTGACTCTTTTCTGTGATTCATTCAAGTCTAGTGATAACTTCCTTAGCACATTGGAATAAAACATCAGTCTTATTAGAGCTGTTTTTTCCCCTCAAACCTTCCTTGCATCAGGGTAGGTAAGAATTTGAATTTGAAAGATAAGATGAATACATACACAAAATATAAAAGAATAGAAAGCCAGGATATCTGTAAAACAATTACTTGACCAGAGTAGTTATCTGTTGGTAAACTTGAAAATGAGCTTTTATTCTGAAAATGGCACAAATTAGATGAAATACCTTTAGGTTGACAGTTATTGGAGATATTTTTGCCTTTGCCCCTTCTAAAAATTAGGAAGTTTCTTTATTAATAGATGCTTTTGTAAGTTAAGACTGCCTTCTCTTTAGTGGAGGGGTTACCTGTTATACTTTGTATGCATGAATACATACATATTAGAGTTAAACATGATAGAATGTGATTTGATACTTGAATTTTATTTTAACTTATGTATGTTTTCATTTGTAGACAAATTTATATAATTTTTTACACATAAGTCTATTTGTTGTTACCTTTTCCTTCAGTTTCAGTGTATGGAATGCTCCTTGGTAGAGTTTAATGTATTTGCTTTTCTATTTTCCCTGATTTTGGTCAGCTTTTTAAAGTGTAATGGTTGTGTTTTATTATGGAAGAGGTTTATCAATTGATAACTCTTTGTCACCCCTTTTCTAGGAGGGTCTGTTAAATAATTTGTAATTGAGCTGCATTTTAAATTTGTTGAAATGTACTTAATTTATCATATTGCTTTTGAATCAGAATGATTTCAAAACTTGAAGCTCAGGTCAAACAAGTGGAGCATGAAAATATGTTAAGCTTTCGTCATAATTCTAAAACTCACGTGAGACCCTCTCGTGCCAAGTAAGTTACTTCATTTAATTTCTGAAAAGCTAGAAATAGATGCACACTTCTATTAAAAGGAGGAGCTCATCTGTCTAAATCATAAGAAAGAAAGGGTTAAATGTCATTACAGACCTTAGATGTGTAAGAAAACAATTTAATTACTGGATATCATAAACACACTTAGCAGAGGCATTTGCCAAAATGAAGAAATATAGTAGAATCAAATTGGAGTAAGGAAACTGGGAATGTATTTTGTTCTTTGACGGCCCAGATGTGTGACCTTAGGGAAGTCATTTACTTCTTTTGGAGCTCAGTTTTATTATCTGTAAAAACAAGGACACTGGGCTAGAACATCTCAAAAGGTCCTTAGCCCTGAAATTCTACACATTTTATTCCCATGTTAATGGAAAGACCTTTGAAGATGGATCTTCACTGTGTGCCTTTTCTTTTGATTGATTTTAGTTCTTTCAGAATTAGTTTTGCTAAATCTCAGAGCATTATCTTGATGATACCTTTACAGAATAAATTTTCTTCATATTATTAATAGAACTGGTTTTTATTATGATTTTGGTATAAATTAAGTATATTAAGTAAATTACAACTTTATATTTATATTTATATTTTATATTTATATTTATCAGCAAGAAATGAATTGTAATTTTTAACCTTTCCAAGTTGTAATTGTCAAATGCAAAACTTTTTCTAGGTATTTGTTAATCTTAGTAGAACATGATAGCTCTTTTACTTAAAAAAATATGTATGTAAATAACTGAAATTGCACATTTGAAAGAGCAAAAGGAAGGGCCTGAGATTGGGAGTTGGGGAAGGCCTTTCTGTGGGGGTCACATGAGCAGAAGAGCCAACCGTGTGCAGAGTTGCTGGAGCAGAAGTGGGGGATGGGGATGAGGAATGGGGGACGTTCCAGGTAGAGGACTTAGCCTTGCTAGGTCCTGAGGTAGGAAAGAGCTTGGCATGTGTGAAGAACCTAAGGGAGCTGGTGTGGCCCAAATACTTAAAGCAAGAGGTCAAGTTCCCCTAGATGAAATCACAGATTGATCATACATAGCTTTCTAAGCCATGGTCAAGAGTCTGGATTTTACCCTAAGTCCACAGGGAAGCCTTGGAAGGTTTTTATGTAGTAAAAATGATGTCATTTGGTTTTTACTTTACTTCGTGTACGTGCCATGAGGAGAGGAGAGTGGAAGCAGGGAGCCTAGTTAGGCTATTGCAGTGCTAGGAGACAGGTGGTGTCAGCATGGCGGTGGCCACAGAAATGGACAAAAGGGAAGGATTTGAGAGAGACTCTGAAGGTAGAATCCATAGAGCATGGTTGCAAATTGGATGGCAAGTTAAGAAAGGGGGGAAGTGTCAGAATAAACTCCTTAGTTTCTGTCTTGAACAACTAAAGTTTCCATGTATTGAACTAGAGAAGAGCTCAGAATTTCCATCTTGAATATATTAGAGATTCACGTGGATTCCAAATGGAAATCAAATAGGCAATTATAAACTTGAGTTCAGGGCTTAGGAATAAGATTTTAGTTGGAGTTATAAATTTTGGATTTGTCTACTTTTAGAGTGTGCTTAAAGCTATAGGATGGATGGGAATCGAGCGTGTTTAGCGTGAAGTGGGCCCAGGACAAGAACTCCAGCATTTTGCTGTTGGGTATGTAGGAGTTGGCAAAGGAACCTAAGAAAGACCTACTAGAAAACCAGGAGGAAAACTGAAGCAGTCACCGGTGTCGAGTGCCTGTTCAAGGTTTGAGGGGAAAAACTCAAACTGTTTTTCCTCTGCTCTCATACCAACACAACGACAATCAGTGCAGAAGAATTCTGTGACCCCAAAATGTGTGGGGATTTCTCCTCATCAGAAGGGCAGCCCTGCATCGTGTCCCTCCCCTTAGCTCCTATCAGGGTGTCAAGAGTGTGGAGCACAGTAGGAAGGAGCTGGGGGTTGTTCAGAGCCCAGAGTTTCTGAGTCTTGACTGAGATTCTAGAATATTCAGGAGTAACAGAAACCTTAAATAACAGTTTGGTTGAATCTTAAAACCATAAAATAGAATTTGTGTATCTAAAATATATTGTTGTTTGTGGTTTTTAAATTACTGTGCCAATATGTAAGTGCTGTTTGCGAGCAGAGTGTTTTATATACACGTGCTGTCTGAACTCCAGCAGACCCTGCAGCTCCCCTGGCGTTTCTCTTTCCAACAGCACACTCGCAACTTCTGACGTCAGCAGGCGCAAGTGGCTGATTCCAGGCGCAGAGTATTCCATCTTCACTGGCCAGCCCCTGGACATCCAGGACAGTGGCGTAGATCACCAGCTGGAGGAAACCTGTGTCCCTGGGTGAGGTGACTTTGCCAGAGATTTTATTTAGGAATGTTACATTTTCTTAAAGATTTCAGTTGCCTTTAAATATTTATGAAGCCATCTCTTTGGTTCTAATTTAATGTCTTCATTTTGAGAACCTGATTTTTATTTTACTTTGAAAGGGTAGTACTTTTAGGGTATTTTACTTTTGCTCTGCAGAGCTCCCTACCTGTGCTCTTTGGCACAGTACAGGCTTGCATTGAGGACGAGGTGCTGATCCTCTCACCCTTTGGATAGCCCAGGCCCGTGAACAACCTCAGCCATCACTCCAGGGTGCCACGAAAATATATTATTTTTGTATGTGCTAGGATGTTAAAAGAATTAGAAAGCACTGTATGCAGGTTCAATTTTAATTTATTTGTATTGTAAAGCACATATTCATTGTGGAGTATAGTTGTCAATTCTCATGTTATTGCCCTAACAATCCCAATAAACTGTGTGTCTTAGCTTAGGCTGCTTGACAAATTACCATAGACTGTGTGGCTTAAACTAATGTTTATTTATCCCATTCTGAAGGCTAGAAGTGCAAGATCAGCGTGCTGGCATTGGCTGAGTTCTTGGTGAGGGCCTTCTTGTTATGTCCTCACATGGCCTTTCTTTGGTGTGTGAGCAGAGAGAGCTCTTGCGTCTCTTCTTTCTGCAAGGGCATTAATCCCATCATGGAGGTTTCACCTCATGGCCTCACGTGACCCTAATTACCTCCAAAAGGCCCTGCCTCTGAAGATCATCACATTAAAGATTAGGGCTTCACGGCCGGGTGCGGTGGCTCACGCCTGTAATCCTAGTTCTCTGGGAGGCCGAGGTGGGCGGATCGTTTGAGCTCAGGAGTTCGAGACCAGCCTGAGCAAGAGCGAGACCCCATCTCTACTATAAATAGAAATAAATTAATTGGCCAACTAATTATATATAGAAAAAATTAGCTGGGCATGGTGGCACATGCCTGCAGTCCCAGCTACTCGGGAGGCTGAGGCAGGAGGATCGCTTGAGCCCAGGAGTTTGAGGTTGCTGTGAGCTAGGCTGACGCCACGGCACTCACTCTAGCCTGGGCAATAAAGTGAGACTCTGTCTCAAAAAAAAAAATAAATAAATAAAGATTAGGGCTTCAGCATGTGTGTTTGGGGGACACACAACTTGCAGTCTGCAGCACTGTATGTCTTACGATTATTATTTAAGGTACCATTCCCCTCCGGAAAAGGATTCTTCACCCGAAAGTTCACCAACAAGCTTATTGATGAAAAACCAAAGAGAGACTTCAGACATACCGATCATGAAAGCTTTAAAAGAACTTGATGAAGAAAAAATATTTAAAAATTGGGGGACACAAACAGAGAAAGAGGATACCTCAAATAGTGAGTATTTATTTCCTTATATTAGAGATATCTTCCCTTCTTCCCATTTATATTACCTTCTTTGAAATTAAATTTCTCAGGTAATGAAATTAAAAGTTTAATTTATTTGACTGCTGCTTCAGCTCCATAGATAATCAAATCCCCTAGTTAATAGCTTATCACAGTTCTGGCATAACATGTAGTTTTTATACAAAGCTAATTGCGTCTTAAATTTTGAATAATAAAAAGGCTTACCTGGCATTCTTAAGGATATTTGAAAAATGTCTCTGCCAGTTTGTCTTGCACACATCAAAGTTGTGACAGATGTTTGGTATTCATGAGGTGAGATGTAACATTTCTTATTCTTCTCTTTGTTGGTTACTGAGCAGAATTAAAGAAATTTCTTTAATTCTGTGTTTTTCCAGAGGTCTAGATCAATAGTATTTTTCTCTCCTTTTACTTTCTACTGTGCTTACTTGTTCAAACCCATTAGTCATGCCATTGACATCTTTGGTGTTGCATTTCCTAGGAAATAAATTAGTAACCTGCTTTCTAAAAATAAACTCTTTTGAAAAATCACCTTGAATGCCAGTTGTAAACAGGGAACCAAACAAATTCATCAGAAACTTTCATATTTTTCTACATCAAGCATTTTTTATAATATGGTACATTTGCAGAAGGTCATTGTACCCTAGATGGTGACAAGAGATGCTTTGAGCAGTACCAAGGCTGAGGGCCTTGCGTGGTGTCAGCCTTGATTGATTGATTGAGACAGAGTCTCACTTTGTTGCCCAAGCTAGAGTGCCGTGGCGTCAGCCTAGCTCACAGCAACCTCAAACTCCTGGGCTCAAGCAATCCTCCTGCCTCAGCCTCCCGAGTAGCTGGGACTACAGGCATGTGCCACCATGCCCGGCTAATTTTTTCTATATATTTTTAGTTGGCCAATTAATTTCTTTCTATTTTTAGTAGAAACGGCATCTCGCTCTTGCTCAGGCTGGTGTTGAACTCCTGACCTTGAGCAATCCCACCTTGGCCTCTCAGAGTGCCAGGATTACAGGTGTGAGCCACCGTGCCCAGCCCAGCTAAAAATTTAGTTCCTCAGTCCCACTAGGTACAGTTTAAGTGGTCAGTAGCCACAAGAGGCTAGTGGTTCAGTGCACGTAACATTTAGATCTACTAAACAATGCTGATCTCAGAATAATGACATTTTCACTCCCATTTCTAGAAGTTTATACTTTTCTAATCACTTTATGGGAATCAGCTAAAAACTGCTCAAGTTCTTAGAAAATGGATAACTTGGAGTGTCAGAAAGCTGAATCTATTTATTAATAAGGCAGGTAAGTGAAGCTTAGGCATGTTGTAATTTTTTTTCCCCTTTATCTGGTACAGAATTAGTGAATCCTCGGCAAACTGAAACTTCAGTCAATGCAAGTCGTTCCCCAGAAAAATGTGCCCAACAGAGACAAAAGAGACTTAATTCTGCTTCACAGAGATCATCATCTTTACCACCTTCAAATCGTAAATCAAGCACTCCAAGTAAGAGTTAGATGGTATATCTCTTGGGTTCAAGAGAGTGACATCCGAGCTGTGCATACTGTTTGACTGTTTCCTGTTTCTTGTACTTTTCTTAGCACCTACTAGAGTACTCTGAACCATGATCCCTAAATATGATCTTATACAATAAGTAAAATTGCCTGATATTACGAATATAACTGAAAAAAATCAGTTTATTAAAGTGAAATTTTTTTATTGTGTCCAGTAAATTGTTTGCAACTGATGTTCAAAGTTTTTGAGATAGTAGACTGCTTAGTGAACGTTAATTCAAAATAGTCTTAAAGGAGAAGGTGCTTCTGATGTATTTAACCTCAAGAACTCAGCATTAATCACCTTCCCCCCCTTGATTAATATATATATATATAAACAGGATAGTCACTTTTTTCCTTTAGCCAATTACAGTTTTGGTTCTAAAGTTTAAGCATTGGATTTCTGTGTCCTGAATTTCCATTTTTTGTACCAGCTTAGGAGATTCTGACACTGTGTTATAGGTATGTTCACCTCTGCACTGGTGTTTCCATCTTATTTCCAGTCGACTTCTAAAATCCTGAAAAACCAGTTTTGAGTCAGAGTGCTGAAACTACAGTCTGATATACTGAAATGTTAACAGTTACCTTTAGATGTTAGGATTATGAATTATTTTTTATTTTATATACGTATCTCTCAAAGTTTTATAATAAAATTATATTTATTCTTTTCAAAATTAGAAAAAAGTACTCTACTGAAAAAGAAACTATTTCTGCCAGTATAACACATATAGAAGAAAAAGAATATTTCCTCTTTGTTTTCCTCTATAGCAAAGAGAGAGATTATGTTAACACCAGTGACTGTGGCTTATAGTCCAAAGCGATCCCCTAAAGAAAATTTGTCTCCAGGATTTAGTCATCTACTTAGCAAAAATGAAAACAGTCCAATTAGGTAAGTTCTTTAAAATTGTAAAATAAACTATATAAACTTTAAAATGTTGACTTATGCCTCTAGCTATCACTAATTTTTCAGTTGTCAACGGAACTCTGTGGATTTAAGTCAATTAAATATCTAAATGAATGTCATACTACAAATAAAGTGCTACAATACATGAAAACAGTTTTTAACTATGTAAACTTGCTCCTACTACATTTTAAATACCACCTCAGCACCCTATCCAGCTTTTGGATGTAGAATGTTAGTTCTTTGTTTTCCTGGAAAGGTTTGTGATGCAGGGGAACTTTTGAGCCACTTGTATTCATACAAGAGAGCAGACTGTACTGGTCTGGCTCTGGCACTAAACTCATGTTTGCCCATGCTCTTGAGGAAATTGTCCTCTGTCAAGTGTGGGCAGCAACGTGTGCTGTGGTGGGAAAAATATTGCTTCCTGGTTCTAGACCCAACTCCGCCAGGCTCTTAGAGAGATCACTTAAGCACATCGAACCTCAGTTTCCTCTTCTGTAAAACGGGGATGATAATACCTGCCCTGCTTATTTTATAAGGTGGTTATAAAGATCAAATGAGATAATGTATGGGTAAGTGCTTTAAATCTTTAGTATGTAAATACAATTTTGTATTAGATAATAGAAATTTCAGTTTTAGAAAATTATGTAACCAACTTTCTTTAAAGAAAATATGTAAATATGTGAGTTAACTGGATGCCAGCTCATCTTTCTAGTGGAGATAGGGAAAAATCAGTTAACATTTTTTTTTTCTCACAAGTAACTTGCTTCATTCAATAGATTTGATATACTTTTGGATGATTTAGATACTGTTCCTGTGTCGACATTACAACGTACCAATCCAAGAAAACAACTCCAGTTTCTTCCTCTAGATGACCTGGAAGGTATCTTTTCCTAAAAAATTATTAGTTATGGTTTTAGTCATTTTTTGAGATTCTGGTATCTCTGAAGGTTCTAAATATTATCTTACAATATCCTGTACTTAAAATATTTTTCTACTTAAGGGCCTCTAAAAATAAGCATTCACGATGCTTCATATTGTTATGTCAGTGTTGTTATGCTCATTGAAAAGTTTGGAAACTGAGGTACAGGGAATGTTAATGTTTAATTACCAGAGCCATACTATATGTTCAGTTATTCTTTACTTTTATACTCTATAATTTATATGCAGCCTAGGCTTTGGGTAATTTTTTTTCTCCTTTATATTTTAAGTTTGGAATAAAGTTATAAGACAATGTACATGAAATTACTTGGATAGGCCCTTAAAACTATTTAGTATTGGTATATGTCCACTTAATGTTATATGTTGTTTAGTTTTTAAACTTTTTTTAAGTTTACTTAAAGTTCATTTATGTTTACATAAGGTTTGCTTAAGTTCATTTAAGGAAATTGTGAGGATTGTCAAACTGAGGGAAAAGATTTTAGAATTTTTTGGAGAAAAAGCACCGAATGAATATGCTTGATTATTGCATCTCTTTTCATTACTTGTTTGGGCTATATAGCAGCCACTTCCAGGAAGTGAAGTTGGGCAACATATTTAATATGTATGCGATCTATTGGAAAAATTGATAAGAAATATAAGAAGTTTCTTTCCTCTCTGACAGAAAAAAAATATTCAGAAAAAGCTACCGACAACCATGTTAATCATAGCTCTTGCCCCGAACCGTTGCCAAATGAAATGAAGAAAGTATCTGTGAGACCAGCCTGGGAGAAGAATAAATCAGTTAGCTATGAACAGTGTAAGCCTGTTTCAGTAACACCACAGGGTAATGATTTTGAATATACAGCAAAAATTAGGACCTTAGCTGAAACGGAACGATTTTTTGATGAACTTACAAAAGAAAAGGACCAGGTAAAAACAAAAATATAAAAAAAACCCTTTTTTCCTGAACTTAAAGTTTATGTCTAAGGACTTGTCAGAAGGGAATTATTGAGTCAGACCTTCCTCAGGAAATCCATGATGGGGTACTGTACCAAAGCTGCCCTAGAAACGTATCTGAGCCATGCAGTCATTACTATTTGACAGAGGGAAATTATGTTAAGAGAAAATGGACAAGAAAATACTAGGCTGAAATCTTTCCATTCTGTGTGTTAAACCTCCCTGCCAATAATTTGAATTCTTCTAATTTCATTTAAACATTTTTTTGTGCGTTAACAGATTGAGGCAGCTCTAAGCCGGATACCTTCTCCTGGAGGACGAATCACTTTACAGACAAGATTAAATCAGGTGCATCGTCTTAGCTTAACTCCGCTTCAAGGTTTGATGCCAGTCAGTGCTCCATTTATCTAAGAGGAGTTTTTTTTTTTTTTTTTTTTGAGACAGGGTCTCACTTTGTTGCCCAGGCTAGAGTGAGTGCCATGGCGTCAGCCTAGCTCACAGCAACCTCACACTCCTGGGTTCAAGCAATCCTACTGCCTCAGCCTCCCGAGTAGCTGGGACTACAGGCATGTGCCACCATGCCCGGCTAATTTTTTTTTTTTTCTATATATATTAGTTGGCCAATTAATTTCTTTCTGTTTATAGTAGAGATGGGGTCTCGCTCTTGCTCAGGCTGGTCTCGAACTCCTGAGCTCAAAGGATCCGCCCACCTCGGCCTCCCAGAGAGCTAGGATTACAGGCGTGAGCCACCTCGCCCGGCTAAGAGGAGTTTTTAAACTCATAGCACAATGAGAATTAAACACATTGAAGCAGCAGTCAAAATGTTTAGCCTGTATAGGAAGTGTTTGGTGATTATAGCAATTTTAAAACTACAAGCTAGCTTTCAGGAATAAAAACTAGTTTTACCTTTAGACTTAAAGAAAAAGGCATTCATGCCATTATATTTTCAAGAAACTAACTTGGGAGCAAATGTCAATATGCTTTTTGACAGATTTTACATTAAGTTAATGCTCCTACATTATGTCTCTCTTTTTGTGTGATTCCTCCCCCAAAATCTGTAATTTATTTCTGAACCCCTTTCCATTGAGTAAACATGTAAAACAGTTGCACTCTGCAACTGAAATAGCTGCAGTTTTAAAGAGAGCTGTGATTCCATTATCGAGCACGAGGTGGTGCAGCTGATGTGGCCCTTATGCATTTCTTTTAGTTGCTTTTCAAAGAGAATTAAAACGAATGAAACCATGGGGCATTTTAAATCTTCTAGTAACATTTTGAACATAACAGCAAGTATGAATCTCTTATATAACCGCATGTTTTGGGTTTTGAGTGCCTTCAGTAAAAGTTCATTTTCAGATTGATCTGTGGAAAGATGCAAGAAAACAGCAAAGGTCTTTTCCTAGGGCCTGTACCCATAACTTCTCTTTTTCTCTGACTTTGCCTTTTTATCATTTTTGTTCTGAAAATTTTTAGTCACTAATTTATAAGACTCAGCTAACACATGAAATTCTTCTTAAAATAGTTTACTAGAGAAACAGAAGGAAAACTTACTGATTCTAATCAATCGGAAATATTTGTATAAAAATATATATATTTATTTATTTTTTGAGAGAGGTTCTTGCTGTCGCCTGGGCTGGAGTGCAGTGGCACAATCATAGCTTACTGCAACTCAAATTCCTGGGCTCAAATAATCCACCTGTCTCAGCCTCCCTAATAGCTGGGACTATGGGTGCATACCACCATGCCTGGCTAATTTTTCTATTTTGTAGAGGCAGAGTCTTACTCTGTTGCCTGGGCTACAGTGCAGTGCTGTTATCACAGCTCACTGCAACTACCAGCTCCTGGCCTCAAGCAATCCTTCCGCCTCAGCCTCCCAAAGTACTAGGATTACAGGCTTGAACCATTGTGCCCAGCCTACTTAACATATTTTTATACAATGAATAGTGTAAGTTCTTTCTGGCTCTTAAAATAATACTTAAAGGGTATTTTGTTCATGTATGACAGAGCTGTTTCAATCTAATAAGAGTATACATGGCAGCAACAAGGGGCTGAAGCCAGTTGTATGTGATTCATAAGTGACAAAGTAAAACTGGGCAAAAAAACCAGTTCTCAGAATGCAGAAGAACTTATTCTCATACACTACAAGTGGAAGTAGAAATTGTCAGACTTTCTGGAGTACAGCTTGACGTATATATAGATACATGTGCAAAGTTAAGAAATTTATTGTAGCCTTATTTATGATATTTAAAATTAGAAGCAACCCAAGTTTTTACTAAAAGATTCTTGGTTAGATATGTTACAGCTGCATAGAATATGGTACATTAATTTAAATGGATGTTGTAGAAGGATATTTCATAACATGACAAGTTCAACTGAAAAAATAGTTTGAAATAGCTTGATTCTGTTTTAATTTATCTTTTTAAAAATGATGCACATACATGTATGCAGAAAAAATATCAAAGAGGAACAGGGATTATTTCTTTTTGCTCATCTGTCATCTATATATTCTAGATTCTAAATATTGTATAATGAATCCTAGTATAATTTTAAAAGTTTTAAGTTTTAGCCAGTGTGGTGGCTCACACCTGTAATTCTAACACTTTGGGGACCAAGGCAGTAGGAGGATTATTCTAGGCTAGGACTTAGAGACCAGCTTGAGCAGCAAAGCGAGATCCGTCTCTACAAAAAATATATATATTAGCTAGGTGTGATGGCATGTACCCATAGTCCCAGCTACTTGGGAGGGCTGAGCCAGGAGGATCTCTTGAGGAGTTTAAGGTCACAGTGAGCTATAATGACACCACTGTACCCAGGCAACAGAGCGAGACCCTGTCTCAAAAAAAAAAAAAAAGAAAAAAACAATTTTTATTTAAGGATTTCATTGGAGTTAATACTCAATAAACTATCTAAAATGGTATATATTCTAGGTACTACTTATTTAACAGTAATAGTATTTATTTTATAATAGCAGTTATAGTCATTGTGAAATCTGTTGTTTTGGAAAAGTATCCTCTAGTGTTTTTTTTCTTTTGCTTAGAAATTTTGTTCAGAAGAGAGTTACTTGATCTGTGTGTGTGTGGGATACAGCACTGATCAAATGTGTCCATTTCTTGTGAAATGCTGAAGCACCTCCTAGGTTCCTCTTGTACTGTTCTTAGTTCAACGGAGCCAAAGAATTATCCCCTTCCAGTTGGTTGTATTGGTCTTACTAGAATTTCCATATACTCAATGTGCCAAATATATTGAGAATATTTCAAAGTACAGCAGTTATCTTGAATGGTTGAAAAGCTGATTCATTCTGTTCAGTTTAAAAGAAACAATATAAATGATAAGATTATGTAGAAAGCAAAGTAACTATCTGTAATTTTAATGTTTGTACTTGTTCTTTTGCTAAAAGGAAAGTTAATTTAGTGGTAATTATAGAACCATGGAATTTGTTGATAGACAAGTCTAATTAAACTTTTTCCATTGTTTTCATCTAGGAAGCCTTGGAAGATCGTTTGGAAAGGATTAATCGGGAACTGGGTTCCGTTCGCATGACACTAAAGAAATTTCATGTTTTGCGCACCTCTGCAAATCTTTGAGATTTGTAGCCATTAAATTTTGAGACATTTTTGTTTGCACTAATGTATAATTATGCACTCAGAAAAGGCAAACTATTTTGTACTGTTTATAAGCCTTCCAACAGTAGTTTTACAATCATGCTATTCTTACACTTGCTATTTTATACTTCAAATGGCCACATATTTTCAAGATATTTTTGTTATGCTCAGGAATCTCTTGTATATTTTACTATCTAAAAAGTATTATTTTAAAATAGTATATGTCTCCAATTTATGTCAAGAATTAAGGAAATCTAAATAGGAGGCAGCTTGTTTCTAAACAAATAGTGTTATCCTTTTAAGATTAACTTTGCACACCAATTTTATAAACTTGTTCTACATTGTAAATATGATTCATTTTTTAAAAATAAAGCTGAACAGCTTCCATAATGCCCAATACATGCTGAATACAGAAACAGTTACAGCATATCTTGGATTTCAGTTGTGTTGAGGTTTCTAAAAAATAATACAATTCCTGTTTGAAACATATCTTGAAGTAAATATCAGAATAGTAATAATGGAGTACTGGAAAGTTCTGAAAACTATATGAATATAACCCATTTTGTTTTCCTTAAACTTTGTAAGGAGAGAAAAAAATGAGAGGATATAATTCTCTAATTTTGTCTAATATGCAGTACTTTCTGTAAAAGTTAAACAGAGAGCTGTAGCTCTCTGCCCATAGTTCTGCATGTAACTTGTGTTGTACCCTGGACAGTAAATGGATAGATAAGCCCTGGATCCAAGTATAAGCCACCACCCAGTGAGAGTTTAAGAGAGTAGCCCTGGTTTCCTTAGTGTCCATGTCTTCAGCTGTCAGAATTGTCATCTGGAAGTTTTCACCCCTCTCCAACCTTCTCCACCCCTGCCAAAAAAGGACAATAATTTCCACAGTAGGTGCTGTAAGAACATAGCTTTAGATCAGAGCAGTTTACTCCACTTGTTCATGGACAGGGAACGCATCTGGATAGAACCTGCTGCCTTGGCCTTGCGGAGGGCTCCAGCCCCTTGCCTGCACAGTACCTGCTGGACTCAGAGACAGTGCAAGGACAGCAGGCTCTGCTGTGATGCAGGAGTACAGGAGTTGGGGTTGCTGGTTTAGTGCCAGCTGTTTATCCGCCCACTTTTGCTGGCTGGTCAGAACCCAGTGCCCCACATACTCCTGCTGGGCACGTGTTGATAAACAGACTCGTGAGTTGATTCTCCCTTGAACATGCTCAGGTTTTACATTTTGGTTTGCTTTTGAGCTTTTTCTCTTGATGTGGCTCTTACTATGTAGTTAAAATGAACCAAGCCATCCCAGCTTTTCTATTAGTATGCATGTATGCCTTCAAGCAGGATCTCAAATGCTCTTTGGGCATCCTTCACCTAACCTCACCTGGCTGGTCAGCAGGCTTGGGGTCCACAGTCCTGCTCCCCTCTCAGCAAAGAGGGGACCTGCCTGACAGTACCCATTGAACCTCTGCTCCCAACTTCTTAGTTGAAGACTTCAGGCTAATCAAAATTATTTACCAACAGAATCAAGTGCCTTTATTCTTGATTTTTTTGTTTGTTTGTTTTTTTTGAGATAGCGTTTTGCTCTGTATCCCAGGCTGGAGTGCAGTGACATGATCACAGCTCACTATAGCCTCCAATTCCTGAGCTCAAGTGATCCTTCTGCCTCAGCCTCTTGAGTAGCTAAGACTATAGGCTCTCACCACCACGCCAGCTAATTTTTTTTTTATTTTTGTAGAGACAGGATCTTGCTATGTTGCCCAGGCTGGCCTCAAACTCCTAGCCTTGAGCAATCCTCCCACCTTGGCCTCCTAAAGTGCTGGAATTACAGGCACAAACCACAACGCCTTGCTATTCTTTACTTTTTTTTTGCCTTTAAAAAAACTTAAAAATTCATTTTAATCAAGCTCCAGTACAGCTGGTGTCAAGACCTACTAAGGGGATTGACTTTACTGGTTATATTCCTTTAATATGTTCTTAGATATGACATTAAAAACTAACTTGAAAATGGTTAGGATGTTTCCTTATTCCCTATTATTGTACTATGCTATAGTCTACTACGTTTTCAAGAAGAAAGAAATTGCCATTTCAGAAGAGATGATAGTTTTATCTTGCCAATGAATTATCTTCTTAGTAGCCTATATTGGCTTATTCCAAAAAAAAAAGGTGTTAAGTTCCATCAAAACATCTTCTGCGCCTTTCTTTTAGTAAGCATATGCTTTGATATTTGAAGTGTGTAATAGATTGGAACTATCAGTCACTTATTTAAAAAAATATTTTAAATTTTTTCTTCATAGCTGTGAAGAGGGAAACCAAGGAAACTCTTTCAGCTGTCTTTCCCTTTAAGGGTAATGCTTATCTTATGAACAATCAACTGAAACACAACCTAAAAGTAGGAAAGGTGGAAATCTTAAATAGCATCTGTTATCCCAGGGAGTTAAACTATTTTTATTGTTGGTTGCAGCTGTGTTGCAGTTAGTACAAAAACCTCAGTGAATCTTCCACTTCTGGGAAGTGCCTTTTTAAATACAAGTAGAAAGTGAACTTTCTCCTAATGCCCAGATCTGCCCGCCTCCATTCTCTCTCAAAGCCTGTGTTTGCAGGAGCAACTCCTGAGATGTGAAAAAGGCCCTTTCCAACCGCAGCCACAGCAGATGTAGGCACTAGGGCTGTACACAGCTGGGCAGGGGATGAGAGGAGGGACTTGGAGCCAGTCAGACCTGGGTCATGTCCTGTAAATAAGATGAAATGATAAGAAAACTTTCATTAAGGGAGATTAAAGTGCGTGGTGCTTAGTAAGTGCTCAATAAATAGTGCATTTCAGATTCATTCTGAGTTAAGTAGGCTTTTGAGGTAGCATACTTTTTAAAATAGAAAAGTAGATTGTGCCCCAAGCAATTGACCTAAAAACTGCCTTGGGTTGATGTTTCTATTAGGTGGTCTAAGATGTTCTTTCCACCCTTTGCAAAAAATATGAGCTTTCTTGGAGTTTAAGTGCGTGTCCCTCTTGGACTTTTTTAAATGACTGAAAATAAAATCGATAGCCTATTGAGTATAAATTCAGAGGGCACTTTGATGTTAATAAAATTGGTGATTTGGAGGTTGAGTAATAGGCTATTTTCCCAAAAGTTATTGCTAGTGTAATCAAAATAATTGCTCCTTTCAAATGTTCCATGAGTAGATATCGATAGGCGATGGCCTGAGAAACCATGTGAAAGAAGTGCCTGCCACTGGGTGTGAAATGTATGTGGAGACTGTGATTCAGAGTTTGCTAACCAGCCAGAGAGTGTTACCCTTTTCAACCCAGGAAAGCCAGGTGCTTTGCTGAATGCTGTTTGAATTCTGAACTTTGTACCTGTGTATGTTGTAAAATTAGACACTTCTGTCACTTTAATTTTTAGCTGTCTCAAAAGTTTTCACTAAATATTAACGTGCCATTTGTGCTGTGAGTCTTTAAGAAGCTTTAAAAACTGCACACCCAGAGCCTTTTAGGAATCATAAAGGTAAATCATATTTACCTGTTGTGAGTGACCATGTATGGTTATGAGATTTACAGGTCTGAGTAAACCGAGTATATTGCACAAATTTTGCTGGAAATAATTTCCTGCCCTGATAAGAACTCTGTGGCAGTTTGAAAATAAACTACACTGGTATTTTTAGGACCCGTATTACTAAGCCTTTTCTGTCTGATTTGTGCTTTATTTCAACAGACCCCTCAGAGATGAGGAATCAAGCCATAAATGTGCATTTGCTGGACATTATATACCACATCATTATGACTACAGATTTCAGAGATGATTTTACTCCCATTTAACAATTTCACTGTAACAGTGACCAATAATGTGAAAAATTGCTTCATGTAGTGCTGCTGGTGGTTAGACAAAAGACAAGTGCTTGTTGCAGTTGTTTTTTAATCTAGTCAGATACTGGAGTGATGAAATTGTAAGCTCCATGAGAGCAGGAACCATATCTTTCTTGCATATAGGCGCTCAATAAACATTTGTGGCTATGAACTGTCCTGCGGTTTTAACGTATTTATTCATACTGGCTAGCTGTGAGATCTAGTTTTTAGTGGTGTTGATTCCCACATATGTATTACTATAAGTCCTTGGAGTTATGTGGACAGGAGACACTCATTGCAGGGTTACAGTGATACCCTGGTGCGCCATCCAGGTGCTCTGTTCCTACTGGCTTGGGGGCCTCACTCTGAGGATCTGTGTATGGAGCTCAGGGCACCTCTTGGTGGAGGGAAGGAGCTGAGGGATCAGTATGTGATGGGCACCTTCACTTGCCTCTTGGTGTGGTCATCGTAAGGCCGGCAGCATGAAGCAAGTCATGTAATGATGGCTTTCCTGGCCCATTCAGTCTCCAGTTCTGACAGTATCTTAAGGAGATGAACAGGCTTTTGTGGTTTTGCCCTCCCTGGCTTCATCTGAAGTCATCTTGGGCCATTTTAACTTGAGCGTGCCCTGGTCCTTCCCGGAGAAGCACCCATGTCTCCTCCACCATATAAGGGGATACTCAATGATGGGTTGACTATCGCTAGGTTTTAGGTGTGCCCTGTTTAGTGCCATGGCTTCAGATGTTTGCAAACAAGTCCATCCTTGCTCAAACTAAATAAAACGCTTGACGTTTTCTTTGAAATTTCACCAAGTACTCTCTCTCTTGGTCTTTTAACTTTCCAATTGGTGAGTCCTATCACGATGGAACATCAAGGTGGAGCAATTTCTGAACCTCCAGTTCTCTTGAGGCCTGACTAGAGCTTCCTGCATACCCGCTGTCGTTACTACTGCCGCTCCTGCTGACCAACAAGCATTTTCATTCTCAGCCCAGAGCATATGTGGTGTCTCGAGGAAAGAACTCCTTGATGCCTATTTCTCTAAATCCCTCGTCCGTGATAAAGTATCCAGCCTGTGGGGCTGGGCTTCAGTTAACTGCCTTTGGCTCGGCCGCAATATTCCACACGCCTTACTGCAGTCTGTTCCCCTCGAATCGTCATTTTACTCCTAAGAAACTAAATTTTTGAGAAATGGAGCTATTTAAGAGCCACAGTTACCGCAAGTCTACTCGTTCCAAGTGCACTCGGCTCTGAGAGATTCCCCGGGGTGCTGACAGACAGGCCGGGGGCGCGGGGCCAGGAGGTCCCGGCGGGACCTGCGCGGCGGCGCCCCCTCCCGCCCAGGGTCGGGCCCGGGCCTGAGGACTCGCGGGCGCCCGCACGGCAGCGCCCGGCACGCCGCGAGGAGGGCGAGGCGCCGGCCGGGCTGCCCGAGTCGGAGAGGCTTCTTCCGGCGGAGGCGGCGGGGCCAGGCCGGGCTCGGCAGGGACGCGCC
Organism: Mirza zaza; assembly: GCA_008750895.1. Lineage (NCBI taxonomy): Eukaryota > Metazoa > Chordata > Mammalia > Primates > Cheirogaleidae > Mirza > Mirza zaza. Next base: position 606 of record VSMD01049091.1, on the reverse strand, counting down.
CCCGCCGCGCCGTCCCCCGCGCGGCCTGAGGCGGCGCCGCCGCCGCCACTGAGGGAATGCGAGGCGGGCCCGGCGCGCGCGGGCAGCAGCGGCCGCTGGGGCGCGCGGGGCACGGCCGCGCCGCGGCGTAGAGCTGTCCAGCCGCCCGGCCGCGCGTCCGCTCCCCCGCCCGCCGCCGCCGCCGCCGCCGCTGCCGCCGCGAGGGCCGCCGCGCCAGCACGTGCGCCGCCCGCCGACGGCCCGGGACATGCCCGCCGGGGCCCGGCCGCTCGCCCGGGGCCAGCAGGCGGCGGGGGCGCGCGGGGCCGCGGGGCCCGCTCTGCCCGGGAGGCGGCGTGAGGTGAGGCGGCGGCGGCCCAGCCCGCGGCCGAAGAGGACGGAGCCCGCGGCCGCGCAGAGCGGGGTGAGTGTGTGGCCGCCCGGCCCGAGTGCGGCGGGCCCGCAGTGCTGGGTGCGGGGACCCGGGCGGCCGCCCCCGGAGGGCCCCTAGGCCGCGGGCCACAAGCGCGCCGAGCCGTCCGGGTTGGAGGGAAAAGCGGAGACCCGAGCCCGGCCCCCCGCGGTGGGGCGCGGGAGGCGGTGGCGCGCGTGGGGGCGCCGCTCAGG
>VSMD01049090.1:0-37777 GCA_008750895.1 Mirza zaza | reverse complement strand
CCTGGCTCGAGCCGCCGGGCCTCTCACTGGCCTGGCTCGAGCCGTCGGGCCTCTCACTGGCCTGGCTCGAGCCGCCGGGCCTCTCACTGGCCTGGCTCGAGTCGCCGGGTCTCTCACTGGCCTGGCTCGAGCCGTCGGGTCTCTCACTGGCCTGGCTCGAGCCGTCGGGCCTCTCATGGCCTGGCTCGAGCCGCCGGGCCTCTCACTGGCCTGGCTCGAGCCGCCGGGCCTCTCATGGCCTGGCTCGAGCCGCCGGGTCTCGGTGCCAGCTGTGGGGGCTGCGGTGCTCTGATGGGCCCCGCTGGGTTCAGGGCTAATGCCGCGTGGCCGCAGGGCGGGCTGGGGGAGCGCGGCCGTGGGACCCAGGCGCCCGGCCCTGTCGCCCTGCAGTGCAGGTCAGCCCGGTGGACGCGCGGCTCACGGTGTTTGACAAGACGGAGGGCACGTGGCGGCTGCTGTGCTCGTCGCGCTCCAACGCCAGGGTGGCCGGGCTCGGCTGCGAGGAGATGGGCTTCCTCAGGTACTGGGGCCCCGCAGGGTGGCGGCGGGGGGGGGCGGGAGCAGGCCTGACCCCGGCCCTGCCCAGGGCACTGGCCCACTCGGAGCTGGACGTGAGGACGGTGGGCGCCAACGGCACGTCGGGCTTCTTCTGCGTGGACGAGGGGCGGCTGCCACACGCGCAGAGGCTGCTGGAGGTCATCTCCGTGTGGTGAGGACGGCGGCGGGCGGGGGCCACACCGGGCCCGCTGCTCCCGGGCACCCGCGCCCGCTCCGCTCGCGTCCCTTTGACCCGTGGTGATTGCTTTCTGTGTTTCCCCGTCTCTCTCAGCGACTGCCCCAGGGGCCGCTTCTTGGCCGCCATCTGCCAAGGTGAGACCCTGAAACTCAGGACCCCTCCCTCAGACCCTCCCGGGGCAGGGCCCGTCCCGGGCTCCGGGGGCCTTGGGATCCTTGCGCCGGCCCGACCACCCCGTCTCCCCCAGACTGTGGCCGCAGGAAGCTGCCCGTGGATCGCATCGTGGGGGGCCAGGACTCCAGCCTGGGCAGGTGGCCCTGGCAGGTCAGCCTTCGCTACGACGGGGCGCACCTGTGTGGGGGCTCCCTGCTGTCCGGAGACTGGGTGCTGACGGCTGCGCACTGTTTCCCCGAGTGAGTCGCCGCCTCCCTGTGCCGGTGGGGGTGGCGGTGGGGGCAGGGGCGCAGCGAGGCGAAGGGGCTATGCCCGGGCGGACGGCCACCCTCCCTCCTGTTCCCGGTAGGCGGAACCGCGTCCTGTCCCGCTGGCGAGTGTTCGCGGGGGCCGTGGCCCAGGCCTCGCCCCAGGGCCTGCAGCTGGGCGTGCAAGCTGTGGTCTACCACGGGGGCTACCTTCCCTTTCGGGACCCCAACAGCGAGGAGAACAGCAACGACATCGCCCTGGTTCACCTCTCCAGCCCCCTGCCCCTCACAGGTGAGTCTGGGAGCCGGGCCTTGGCTTGGGGACTTGAGGCCGGGAGGACCGAGGAGGAGGCCAGGGACTTGGAGAATAAACTTACCATTGGGGCGATAGGGGCGTGACCTTGAGGAGCGCACGCTGGGCTTAACCGTGATGGGTGCAGCCACTTGGGGAAACTGTCTGGCATTTCCTCAAAAAGTTAGACGTAAAGTTGCTGCTTTATTTTATTTTAATTCCACTCCTAGGGTGTACACCCAGGAGAAATGAAACACATGCCCACAGGAAAACTTGTTCACAAAGAGTCATAGCGGCATTATTGATAATAGCCGAAAGACAGAAACAACCCAAATGTATACACAACCCAAATGTGCATCGTCTGACAAATGGGTAAAGAAGGTGTGGTATATCCACACACTAGAATAACATTTGACCTTAAAAAGGAACGAAGTACTGATTTACGCTGCTGCCTGCACGAACCTTGGAAACTTTGTGCTAACTGGAAGAACCCAGACCCCAGGGGGCGCCCGTTGTATGATTCTGTTAATCAGAAATGTCCAGATTAGGCAGATCCATTGAAGTAGAAAGTACATTAATGGTTGGCGGGGTGGGAGGTGGGCTGGGGGTTGCGTGGGGCTGGGGCTGGGGAGATTGAGAGGTGAGTGGAAAAGGACGTAGGGTTTCTTTTGGGGGTGGTGAGACGTTCTACATCGATCGCAGAGATGGTTGCAGTTTCCCTTATCTGCAAAATGCCTTCCTAGGGTTGTTGAGACGATTAAAAGGGTTAATATAGAGAGCTTAGAGAGCGACCAGCACACAGCGAGCACTCAGTAAGGCTAGCAGTTGTTCCACTGTTATTATCATCGCCAGGTATATGAACGCCGCTTATGTGCCAGGCATGCTACCCAACAATTCACCAATTTCTCAGTACAGCCTCTGGGGAGAAACGGTTATTATTTTCACTCTGCAGTTGAGAGCTCTGAGACTCAGGGAGGTGAAGTGGCCAGCTGGCAGCAGTCAGGGCTGCCAGGACTGCTTGCATGGGTTGCGCACTGCACAAGGGCACCCCAGCTCACCCCAGCTCAGGGGCACGTGGAGGCCGCTGGGCAGGGGTTTGTGCCAGGTGGGCTGGCCGGCAGGGACTAGCCCAGCGCGGTCTCTGTCACAGAATACATCCAGCCCGTGTGCCTCCCGGCTGCCGGCCAGGCCTTGGTGGATGGCAAGATCTGCACGGTGACAGGCTGGGGCAACACGCAGTACTACGGTGAGTCCGGTCCTCTGCCTGCGACACCCCCGTCAGGGAGACTCTGAGCTGGGCTGGGAAGGGCAGTGCGGCAGGCCGAGTGACTCCGGGCCCTGGGGTGTAGGGACCCCAAGGGACGTGGGGCGGGGCACCAGGAGGGCAGGGGCGTGTGCACGCTCCCCAGCTCTGCCAGCCTTGACGCACACCCCCAGGCCAACAGGCTGGGGTGCTCCAGGAGGCCCGAGTCCCCATAATCAGCAACGATGTCTGCAATGGCCCTGACTTCTACGGGAACCAGATCAAGCCCAAGATGTTCTGTGCCGGCTACCCCGAGGGTGGCATCGATGCCTGCCAGGTGAGCGGCTGCTCGGGGACGGCCCCGGCCCCTGCCAGCCCGGGGACGGAGACATGGGGCAGTGGGAGGCCGGGCTCCCTCTCTTAGGGCCGGACGGCGGCTCTGTGGCCCCATGGCCGTCTGAGAGGCCAGCCGTCTCGGCCTCCAGCCAGGCCTCCGCTTGCCCTCGCAGGGTGACAGTGGCGGCCCCTTCGTGTGCGAGGACGGCATCTCCCGGACGTCGCGCTGGCGGCTGTGCGGTGTCGTGAGCTGGGGCACCGGCTGTGCCCTGGCCCAGAAGCCCGGCGTCTACACCAAAGTCAGCGACTTCCGGGAGTGGATCTTCCAGGCCATAAAGGTGAACGTTGGGCCTGGGTGGGAGCCGAGGTGGGGACCTTTGGGACATTGATGGGGGCAGAGGTTTTCCAGGAAACCCAAGCTCGGGCCTGGAAGACCCCCTCCCGCCCCAGGGAAGAGACCGATGTCAGAGGGCCTTCAGGGAGGGGAGGGGAGAGGAGGGGAGGGGAGGGGAGGGGAGTCGCAGGACTGGGCGCAGGCGTCTCAGACCTCAGAAGCCCCCGTTGTCTCTCCCCAGACTCACTCCGAGGCCAGCGGCATGGTGACCCAGCTCTGACCCGTGGCTTCTCCTCGCTGCGCTCGCCTCCAGGGTCCGAGTTGATCCAAGTGGTGCCGGCCCCACGTGGTGGGGTCCACGCCCGGCCTAGGACGGAACGTTTCTCTTCTTGGGCCCAGCCCACAGGCCCAAGGGCGCCCTGCCTCCAGGGCCCCCTCTTCCACAGTGGCGGGCCCACTCAGCCCCAGGACCACCCGGGCCTCTGTCCCACCTCCTGTGTAAATATTGTTCTGCCATCTGGGGACTCCCATCTAGGTGCCCCTGGTGACGGGATGCTCTTTAAATAATAAAGATGGTTTTGATTAACCCGGCTTCTGAGCTTGCCAATGTAAGCAGCGATGAGGACATTTTTAGGGGAGGGGAGTGGAGGGAGGAATTAGGGCCTGGAACAAATCAGGTGGGGAGTACAATTCCCCAATTCCCACTGGCCTTAGAGAGATTTTAACTGGTTCACTTAACTGCAAATGCCCTGGAGCACACTGGCTTCAGGTACGGCTGGATCCAGCTGCTTTCTCAAATCCACTTTACTCTGTCAGCTTCATTTCCAATCAACTTTTCCTACAGCCAGAGACAGATGCCCCAATCGCACAAACTCCAGACGTACGTGCTGTGGACCAGCTTAGCAGCCCCAGTGGAAAGGGGCTGTTTCTTTCCCAGTAGCTCCAGCAAACAAACAAAAGTCCCAGGCCAGGCTCTCATTGGACAGATTTGGGTCATGTGCTCATTCGTCATCCAGTCACTGTGCACCTGATGCATGAGGTGGGGGTGGGGAGGCTAGGGCTTCAAGAACTGCATGACCTGCATGTGGGAGATTCTCCAAAGGAAAATAGGGTGCTATTTTCTGAAAAAGTGAAAGTAGATGCCCAGGGAGCAAAAAAGACACCTACCCTGGGCCAGCACAGAAAATATGGCATCCTATAGGGTGGAGACGGGGGTGCCAGGCCCTGTGAGCACAGCCCGGTGGGGTGGGTCCCGGCTTCTAAGGAGGGAGACCCCCCTCTCCTTTCCTAGAGCATCTGCAGTTCTTCTCCACAGCCCTGATGGCCACCAGGGGGCGCTACTGCCCCTACACTATGAGAAACTAGGGCGTTTCCCGCCTCCTGTTGCTGAAAACCACCTGCTGCTCTATGAGGAAAAAAAGAAAATGCTCACCGGTGCCTGTTCACCTTGATTTTATTTTATTATCTTTTTTTTTTGTTTTGAGACAGAGTCTCACTTTGTTGCCCAGGCTAGAGTGAGTGCCCTGGCGTCAGCCTAGCTCACAGCAACCTCAAACTCCTGGGCTCAAGCAATCCTCCTGCCTCAGCCTCCCGAGTAGCTGGGACTACAGGCATGAGCCACCATGCCCGGCTAATTTTTTTATATATATATATATTAGTTGGCCAATTAATTTCTTTCTATTTTAGTAGAGACTGGGGTCTCGCTCTTGCTCAGGCTGGCTTCGAACTCCTGACCTCGAGCGATCCGCCCACCTCGGCCTCCCAGAGTGCTAGGATTACAGGCGTGAGCCACCGCGCCCGGCCCACCTTCGTTTTAAATGATAACAATTACAACGTGTCAACCATCATCCGCAAGCTCCCAAGCAATTTCCTAAAGTGTAAACCGACCCAGGAAGGCACCTCTGAATAAGTAACAAGCTATGCATTTGGAAACTGCCGGAGCGTCAGTCCCCGATCCCAGACCCCTTAGCCAGGCTGAGCCCCACCATCGCCTGGTGGGTCAGGAGCCCCCAGCCCCGAGTCTCGCCCGCGGAGCCTCAGCACAGTTTCCCCACACCTCTGCGTGTGGCTGCAATGTCCTGCCTGTGGAACTCGGGGTATAACTCCAGGCTTGACCCCCACGTTGCTTCGTGAGAAATGTATCGAGTTACAGAAAGCGACTGTAAATTTTCCTGTGTGATCGTTAGCTGAGAAATGTCACCGTGTAGGTTTGTTTTATGAAGTTCGGGGACTCTGAGAGGGCACGGTCCACGCCGGGGGTTCCGAGCAGATGTGACCATGCCCTGGAGGGTCTGAGGGGGCACAGTCCGCCCTGGCAGGGAGGGGGCGGGGAGAGGGTCAGCGAGCTTCGGTTTTCCCTCCTGCTCCCACCAACCTCGCACTCACCCCAAGGAGCCAGGGAGATATTACAAAAATAACAACGAGCACAAGGTCGCTTTGAGGTCCCACCAGGTGCTTGGTCTGCGGTGAGGCTGAAGATTAAAACACTTCCCTCCACGTCCTGGGGGTGCCTCTCCAGGTCGGAAGTGTTTGATCTACCTTATGGAACTGGTGCAGCCACATCAGGACTACACAAACAAGAGTTTGCATCCTCGTGTAGCAGTTATATCTGAATATTCCCTTGCGAATATAGAAGAGCCTTCTGGGCGTAAGTTGGGATGGAATGCTCCGTACCTGGTTTGCGAGCTGGCATTCTCCCAGCCGAGTGGCAGGAGAAAGGCAACTTCCACAATAGTTATTCCACACATACGATCACCGCCACGATGAACAGTGATTGTGAGGGCTGCTCGTTTTATATTCAGAAATCATAATTGTGAGCTTGCAGACAGTGGGACAAGTGGGGAGATGGATTTTAGTTTCTGCATAAAAAGCCATGCTGTTTCCATACTGCAGTGACAAAGTGAGCAGCTGTTCCGGCTCTATTGCTGCGTAACAAACCACCCCAAACATCGTGGGGTACAGTGACAACCATTCTATTACGCTCGTGGATTCTGTTGCTCAGAAAGTTGCATATGGAACAGCAGGGACAGCTTGTCTCTGCTCCTTGACATTCAGGTCCTGAGCTAGAAAATACTGTTGGCGAACAGGGAATGGAATGATAGTTCACAGTGATTGGATAAGGGATGAGCACATGACCCAAATCTGTCCAATGAGAGCCTGGCCTGGGACTTTTTTTTTTTTTTTTGCTGGAGCTATTGCTCACGAGTCTGCTATCTGGGCTGAGATGGCTCAAAAGCTGGGCTCAGCTGGGACTCCTGACTCCTTGTCCAGCTGACTTGGACTTCCTCCCAGCATGGCTGCCTCAGGGACATCTGGACTTCTCATGTGGGTGGCCCAGGGCTCCAGAGTAAGCATTCCAGCAGACATTGCCTTTTACACCCCAGCCTCATTTCTGCTCTACTTCGTTGGCTGAAGCAGTCACAAACCTGCCCAGACTCTAGGGGTGGAGACAGAGACCCCACCCCTTGGTGGGAGGCAGGTCAAAAATAAGTAAAGGTCATGTCTAAAAACTGACATGGGAGCTTACAGACTGTAGCAGCAAGTTGGCAGCCAACAAAGCAGAGAAATGATCCCTCACTAAAGTGTTCAACCTGAAAGATTTGCCTGCTCAAATTGTGGCTAATAAAATCGTGATAGTAATAACTTTTTAGTGCACTTTCAGATTTGTTTTTACATTTCAAAGAGTTCCTTCTAAGATGGTGATATTCAGCTTAGGGCAAATCCTGATTTAAAAACAGCTAATCAGCATTTGGCCGCAATGCCTGTTTGTTGCACTTCTAAATAATAATGTTTGTATTAATAAATACATCTGTGAGTATTTTTTAAGCACTTCCTATGTGCTGGGCACTATACTGAGAGCTTTGCCCATGTCACTTTGATATTTCCCTACATTCAGACATTTGAAGGTGGCAATCTCAATTTTTGGTATTCATCCATTCATTCATTCGAATAATATTTATTAAGCACCTATTATATGCCAGGTGTTGTTCTAGGTCCTGGGGACAGAGCAGGGAACAAAACAGACCAGAATCCCTGCTCTTATGGAGCTTAGGGGGAAATAAGACCACGAACAAATGCCACTGGTACCATCTGTGTTGTTTTATTTAAATCATCTCCTTTCCCTTCTCTTTCTTTTTGCCTTTCCTTTTTTTTTTAACTTAGCCTTGACTTTAACAGTAATATTTATGCAACTGTGGGTTTCACGTGGTAGTGGTGGATCTATATACTTTTCAATATCAATCAAAATATTAAACAAACACTGGTAAAATAATAATAAATTCTTCTTCATTGCTCTCCTGTACTCCCCTGGAATCTCCTCGAGGGTGGCCGGCGTGCCACACTTTGGGAAACACTCGTTTCATCCTCATACAAGCCGGGAGGAAGGGGCTGCAGATTTGATATCCGCAGAGGGGCTGTGGAATCTGTCCCAGGTGCAGATTGTCTCCAGGGCAAAGCCGGGACTGGGACCCACGACTAGCAGGTCTTGGAGAAGGTGCTGAGCCCCCACGCCAGCCCCTCCCTGCTGGCCACGCGTGGCCACCGCCTCCGTGGGAGGCCCCTGGGCTCCCAGCGAAGCCTGTGTCTTGGCCGTGGTGGGGCAGGAGGGAGCCTGCAACTCAGGGTCTGGCCCGGGCACCCCTCTGTCCCACCCGGTTAGACCATGTGAAGGGCTGGCTTGGGTTTGGGGACACCTTCTTTGAAGACGGAGCCCCCACTGCCAAGCTCCAGACCCCCTCTGTTAGGACAGCCCCCGGGAATCTCTGCAGGTGCACAGGCTGCACCCCTTGCTTGTGTGTTCCCCACCCCCCAACCCATGCACGTCTCCAGGCCATCTCCCCTCTGCCACCGTGTCCCCCAGTAACACTCGAGAGCGCCCGACTCTGCGTTTGTCTGCAGTGGCCCCACCATTCTCTGCAGATGCCGGGCCCTGGGCCCCTGGGCCGGACTGCACCCTGTGAATCTCCCCAGCCGCACACCTGGGCCCCCTCTGCGCGTGCTCACTGGGCCTCCCAGGTGCTGCGAGTTGGTCTTTAACCTGTAGGGGGGGTGTGGGGGGGTGTGGGGGGGAGAGGGTCTCTGCATCACCAGCTCCGCAGAGCAGCCGCCCCCCCACCAACCAGAGCCTGAACTCCACCCGAGGGTGCACGGCCCTGCTCATGGGGGGAGGAGGAGCTCCTCTGGGGCCCTGGGCGCCTGCGGCAACCCCGCCCCCCTGGGAAAGGCCCGGATAGAAGACATCCGTGTCCCCTCTCCCTCCTCGCCCCACCTGCTGGCTGGCTGAAGCTTGAACTCCGGCTGGTGGGGCTGAGCTCAGGCCCACCTAGTCCCCACCCTGACCCCTCCCGGGCTCCCACCTCTGCCACGCTCTGGCTGCTGCTGATAGGCGGGTGGGGGCGGGGGCTCTGGAAGGGGGTGGGCTGCGGTGGGTGGGCCCAGGACACCCCTGCCCTCTGTCCCGCAGAACCGAGTGACTCGGAATGAGGAGATCAGAGGTGAGTCTGGACAGGTGCCCGAACCCGGAGGGACAGGGCTCTGACAGCAAGCAGGGAGGGCCCCTACCCCACCCCCCGGAGTCCCTCGGGGCACCTGACCTTACACTTGGGGACTGAGGGGACCCACGGCCTCACCCGGGGGCTCTGAGAGGGATGCAGGTGCGGCTGGGGGAACATCACTGGTCTGACGTCCCCAGCCCGGGCTCCCTGGCCAGCTGCTCCACCGTGAGCCGGCGGAGGCCCCGGGCCACGTGGAGAACAGCGTCCGCGCCCTCTGAGCTATGCCCAGCAGTGAGTGGCAGCTGCACCGACTCTCCCCCCCCAGGCCTGCCCTCCTCTCTGTGCCAGCCGGCACCCACCCCCACCGGCTTGCCAGTCACTGGGACCCACTACATCAGCCTGCTTTGTCGGCTTGCACAATTAACGATCTCGACTTCTGGCCTGGCCCGGTGGGGCACTCAAACCCTGGCCCCTGCAGTCCCGCCAGATGGACCTCCCCCCCAGACGGGTTCCCCCGGCCACAGTGGCTGCAGACCTGGCAGCCGCTCAGGTGTGGGCCCAGCAGGGAAGAGAGCCCCACCGGCCCCGGAAGGCCCAGCGCAAATTGCACCGCGACTCGTGGCTTCCACGGACTCCTTCTTCGACCCATCACCGCGGCCAGGGCAGTACGATTCTCCCATGGGCTTTGCCCCACCCGGGCTCGGTCCTGGGGAGACGGCCCAGGCCGAAGCCGGGATGAGGCCGGCCATGGGCAACGGGCTCTGGCTGGCGCCCGAGGGACAAATGTCCACTCCGTCTTGTCCTCGTCCTGCTGCCAAGCGATCTTTGTCAAGAGCATGGAGCAGCCTTCCAAACATTTTTTGATGGAGACTCACAATAGGAGACATAGTTTTGGGACCCAGCCGTATAGTTTTCTAACTGCTGCCGTAGCAAAGCGCTGTGAACTCGGCAGCTTAAAAATAACACGAGTCCCAGCTCCGATGCGGTTCTCGTCAGGCTAAAACGAAAGTGTTGGCAGGGCCGCATGCCTTCCTGAAGGGTCTGACGGGGAATCACTGGCTCGGTCATTCGGATTGCTGGCAGAACTCGGTTCCTGGCGGTTAGAGGACCGGGGTCCCTGCGTCTTTGCTGCCTGTGAACTGAGGACCACCGTTGCTGGCTTCTAGAGGCCGCCCACATTCCTTGGCTTGCGGCCGCTTCCCTTATCGTCAAAGGACCAACCGTGGGTCGAGTCCCTCTCCTGCTTTGAACTCTCCCGCCTCTGTCTGCCAGGAGATTTCTGCTTCCCTCCACTTTTTTTTTTTTTTTTTTGAGACAGAGTCTGGCTTTGTTGCCCAGGCTAGAGTGAGTGCCGTGGCGTCAGCCTAGCTCACAGTCAACCTCAGACTCCTGGGCTCAAGCGATCCTCCTGCCTCAGCCTCCCGAGCAGCTGGGACTACAGGCATGCGCCACCATGCCCGGCTGATTTTTTCTATATATATTAGTTGGCCAATTAATTCCTTTCTATTTATAGTAGAGACAGGGTCTCGCTCTTGCTCAGGCTGGTTTGGAACTCCTGACCTCGAGCCATCCTCCCGCCTCGGCCTCCCAGAGTGCTAGGATGACAGGCGTGAGCCACCGCGCCCAGGCTGCTTCCCTCCACTTTTAAGAGCCCATGCGGTGACATCGAGCCCATCCAGATAACCTTAATCTCTCCTGCAAAGTCCCTTTGCCACGAGGCATAACATAGTCACAGGGTCCAGCGATTGGGCCGTGGACATCTTCCGGGGCACCGTGAATTCACCCACCGCGCCAATATTCACATCCACATAATACAAAGGGTCACCAAACAGGCACGTGCACTCGAGCACCTTCCGTTCTGTTCTTTTCTACTTTATCGCCTTTTCCGGAGCAGACCCCAAAGTCAGACGGCCTTGGTTGGAGTCCTGGTACCACCGCTTTTCAGCTGTGTGCTCTCGGAGAAATCACTGAACCTCTCTGTGCCTCGGTTTCCCCTTTAACAGCAGCGAAAGAGTGGCGGTCCTCGCAGCTAGCTGTGGGGCTGTGGTGAGGAGCAGACAGATGCTCGGTCTCCGGCACGGCGCGAGTGCGTTTCGAACCTTCCCGTCAGGGAAGGACGCTTCGCTAGCGTCCTTCTGTCCCCAGATCAAACCGCAGGGCTCCGCGTCTTGGGGCCTGTTGTTGGCAGACCTTGTCCCCGACCAGCCTGTCCTGGGGAGGGCCGGGTCAGCTGAGCTCAGCCCCCACCCCAGGCCACAGGCAGCTGGCGTGAGGCCCGAGCCCCATCTTTTTTCTCCCCTTTAGCGGGAAGAGGACGAGTTCGCAGTCGGAGCGACAGGGAGGCACAGACCAGAAGGGGAGGGCTGCGGCCTGCAGCTAGGAGGGGCGGGAGGGGACCCTCTGCGCCTGACCCTGCGCCGGGTGATGCTGGGGACGTGGCGGTGACGGAGAAGGACTCTGACCTCTGGGGCCCACACTCCGCTGGGGTAGGCTAAGCTGTCCCCAGACAGTGACAAGGCAGGTGGTTGGGGCGTACGGGAAGCTCAGGGGTGTGGGGGGCCCAGAGGGGGAGTTGGCCCAGCCTGGGACGTCGGGGCAAGTTTCCCCGAGAAAGGGACACGTGAGCTGTGGCCTGAATGACAAGTTAGAGTCAGACACACACGCACACACACGTACACACGCATGCCTGCTCCACAATCTCTCCTCCACTGCGTCTCTCCCCTGGCCTGTGAAACCCCCAAAGACGGTAGGGGGGTCTGTCTTGGTCACCCCTGTGTCACCAGCACCCGGCATGAGGCCCTTTAAAAGCACAAGTCGGATCTCATCGGACCCCTGATTGTAACCACCCCAGGGTCCCCGTTGTCCCTGAGATGAACTCTGACCCTCAGGCCTCCTCCTAAGAGACCCTCACGAGCGAGCGTGCTGCCTCTCCCTGCCCGCCCCACCTCCCCCTGCACACCCTCTCCCTGGCTCGCCCCACACGGAGGCTCCACCACTCTCCTTCCTACCGCAGGGCCTTTGCATTTGCTGTTCTCCGGCCTGCAATGCGCCTCCCCAGACAGCACGTGGCTGGCCCCTTCCAGCGTGCAGGGCTCAGCTCCGATGTCACCTCTGCAGAGGGCCCTCCCTGCCACAGTCCTCCAAGCAGCCCCCAGGGCCCGGCCCTTCTGTTACATGACCCAGCTTCCCAACCTGGAGTTATCTCTTGTTTGCTACCAGTTCACCATCCACCTCCCCCTCTAGATTGCAGTCAGCACGTTTTGACCGTAAGGGACCAGGTAATCGATATTTTAGGCTCTCTGGGCCACACTCTGATGACAGCCGCTCGACTCTTCTGCTATAACACAAAAGCAGCCGCAGACTGCACACAATCAAACGGGCCGGGGCTGCATGAAAACGTTATTTATGGCTGCTGAAAGTTGAATTTTACATAATTTTCACACCTCACAAAATAACCTTCTTTTGATTCTTTTCTGACCACTTGAACACATAAAAACTATTCTTAGGCCGGGCGTGGTGGCTCACGCCTGGAATCCAGCTCTCTGGGAGGCTGAGGCGGGCGGATTGCTCGAGGTTAGGAGTTTGAAACCAGCCTGAGCAAGAGCGAGACCCCCGTCTCTACTAAAAATAGAAAGAAAATTAATTGGCTAACTAAAAATATATATAGAAAAAATTAGCCAGGCACGGTGGCGCATGCCTGTAGTCCCGGCTACTCGGGAGGCTGAGGCAGGAGGATTGCTTGAGCCCAGGAGTTTGAGGTTGCTGTGAGCTAGGCTGACGCCACGGCACTCACTCTAGCCTGGGCAACAGGAAAAAAGAAAAAAAAAAAGACTATTCTTAGATCACAGGCTGCAAAAAAACAGGTGGCGGGCCAGATCTGGTCCCGGGGGTGTGTGGCCTGTCAACCTCTGCTCTAGAACATCTGCTCCATGAGGTCAGGGACTTCTGTCTCAGTCACTGCCGTGTCCCCCCATCCCTATAATGTCCCTGGCATGTAGTGGATGCTCAGACAAAGTTGGACAAATACATGCTACAGAGAAGAGCTTTGATGTAGTCGTGAATTCTTTCAACAAATGTTCATCGAGACTTGCCATGTGCTGGCAGCTGGGGAGATAGCAGGGGACAGAATTCGAGCTCAGGGGCAGTGAGCCGATGTCCTCGTGGCGAATGAGATGTGGGATCCTTAGAGACTCTTGAACCCATTTAAGCTAAAAGAAATACATTGGCTCAAACTAAGTAAAAATCATGTGACGTATCCCAGTGAAAGCGCAGTGAGTCTGGGTCTACAGAATTTCTCTGTATACCAGTTTGGTTGTTTTGGTTACAAGTAACAGAAAGCCTCATTCGAAGGAACTCAAACAAGTCAAAATTTTAGGCGACGTAACTGAAAATCCCAGAGGGAGATCAGGCACGGTTTGATCAGGGTGCTAACACAATTTCTCAGCATTTTTCTTGGTTCGTGGTCCTCTATAGTATTAGCATTGTCCTTAGGCTGGCTTTTTTTATGTGTGTGTGGTAGCAAAATAACTGTAGAGTTTCTGGGCCTCAAATGTGTATTCCTTCTGGGCCTAAAACTCAAATCTTTTCTTATCCCAAGTATTGAACAAAATTCCCATGTTAGACTTTGATTGGGCCCCACTGAACCAATCGTCGTGGCCCAGGGATTGCCTTAAGCCTATCGGATTCCTTCCTTGGGAGCTGTAAGCGGGAGAGATCCTGTCTCCCCCACCTCTCACGGCTACTCCTTGCAGGGAGAGATGGTAAAACGGGAGCCCACCCCAGTGTCCTCACAATCCTCAAACCAATATTTCTCGTTGCAACAATCTTCAAAGAATGTAAAGGCCCTGGTGAACCTCCGCTCTGAGACCTGAGACTTTTGTGTAGCACCCGGAGGGAAGCATGTCTCTTCCACGCCCGAGGGCCCGAGCTCACAACAATCCCATTGTTGGCTGTTGGAAAACACACAGCCAACCCAACCCATCCCCTCCCACTCCATCCCCTTCCAGGAAGGGAACCAGCTTTCGGGATTAGTCACGCTGTCAGCGCCTCGTACAACAACCCCATTGAATCCAAAGGGCAGCCCTGCGGAGTGAGTGCTATTATTAGCCTGGCTGTACACATGGGGAAACTGAGGCCCAGGAAGGGAGACTCGTTTGCCTGAAGTAAAGAAAGTGGTAGATCTGGGATTTGAACCCAGGCTGTCTGGCTCTGAGTTCTTTACCTCTCTTCCTGCAGGCCTACTGTGTGCCCTCGAAGATGTGCCCAGCTTAAGGAGAGTAGGCTGCCTGATTCACCCGCATGGGGCCTGGAGTATATAGTCACTCTCAAGGATGGTTTTCGTTCACTCAATAAGTATTTTCTGAGCACCTACTATGTGTCAGGCCCTGTGTTCAGGACCCTCCCCCCCCCACGGAGCTGGGGTTTCAGACGAGAGAGAGAGAGAGAGAGAGAGAGAGAGAGAGAGAGAGAGAGAGAGAGAGAGACACAATAGATGCAACCAGTAAGTGTGCATTCTGCAGAATGTTGGCAATATGGAAAAACACAGAACAGAATAGGGAGGGGTGGTGGCGGCTTCCAGGTGCAAGACGTGGTTGTAAACTGAGTGGCCGAGGAAGGGCCCGTTGGGAAGGCGACTTGTGAGCAAAGCCCTGAAGAAGGATGAGGGAGAGTAGTAAATCCAACCGGGGCTGGGGCGGGGCCTGGCGTGTTTCGAGAAGGGGGTGGGGAGGCCGGCAGTGGCTGGTGCTGAGTGAGCCGGGTGTTGGAGCGGGAGGAGAGGATGAGGTCAGAGAGGAGGTGACGGGGACCAAGTAGAGGTCGCCGTGGGCTGAACTGAGGACGTTGCTGTTACCTGGAGTGAGGTGCAGCCAGGACAGGGCTCCGAGCCCAGGAGGGCTCTTACCTGACTCAGGTGTCCCCAGGTTCCCTCTGGCTGCCGGGGGGGTAGGATGGGGTAGGTGAGAGGCAGCCCGCGGGGGCAGGGACAGAGCAGGGGACCAGGGAGGAGGAGGCTGGGCTGGAGTGCGGTTGGTCAGGGATGGAGAGATGAGGTTGGTTCTGGAAAGATCCTCTGGACTCGTGTCCCCTCTTCAAATCCCCTGTTGTCTTTTGTCCGGAGCCGTGGAGCCGGACTTGGGTTGGGATCCAGACTCCGTCCCTTATTAATCCAGCGACGTGCCGCTAAGGGACTGAGCCCACGTGCCGCAGTTTCCCCGACAGGAGGAACAGGACCTGCCTGGCAGGCGGTGAGAGCTGCAGCCGCAGCAGCACAGTTAGCTGCAAGCAGACAGGGACAGTCGGCAATTGTCGCAAGTGACTCAGGCGCACAGGCTGCGGCGCTGGCACTCGCGGTCTTTCTGGGCGCCGGCGTGCAGGGGGAGGTGGGGGCGCTGAGAGGGGCCCCGGCTGCCAGCAGGCCGCTGGGCCGGTGCCTCCCGGTGGCCGAGGCTGCCAGCCGGGCTCTCAGAACTGCAGACTCGTCCTGGCTCGGCAGCCAGGTGGGAGCTTGCCAGCACAGCGCCGGGCTCCGAGCCTCGGCCGCCACCATGCCGGGGCTGAAGCCACCGCAGCTATGAAGGGACAGAGCTGGGCACCAGGGGGTCAGGGAATTCGGACCAACCTCGGAGAAAGAAAAAAGAACACATTGTGGGAGGGCCAGAGAGAGCACAAGCTTTTATCTAAAAGGGGAAAATAGACATATGGACACATGAAAAAAGATTTAATATAAAATATATAGTAATATGCATAAGTATATAATCTCTTAAATGCAATTAGATTCTGTTTAACTTTTAGGTTACTCGATTCTAAATTTGCTTTTCCCTCCATTCTTTCAGTGATTTTTTTTTATCTCATGCTATATTATTTTGCATTAACTTTAATTTTCCATTTTTAGGGATTTTTTTCCCCAGCTTTTATTTTGTATTTTTATAGCTATGGAAAAGTGGTGACATAACCAGTACAATGAAACCAAATGTCTTTCGTGTAGATTCACCAATTGTTAATTTTTTTGTCTCATTTGCTTTCTCTCACTATATTGCCCAGGCTGGAGTGCAGTAGCTCGCCGCAACCTCCAACTCCTAGCCTCAAGGGATCCTCCCACCTCAGCCTCCTCAGTAGCTGGGATTACAGCCACCAAGCCTGGTTAATTTTTTTTTTTTTCTTTTAGGAGCAGGGTCTCCGTATGTCGCTCAGGCTTTTCTTAAACTCCTGGCCTCAAGTGAACCTCCCAAGTTATTTGGTCTATACAGTGTTAAGAAAACCAAAACTCAGTTAACAACATTTAAAAATCAGGGTCTACATTTCTAGTTTCTCGGGGGGCAAGGGGGAGTGACATCAGAGTGGCACAGGGGGCAGGAGTCAAGGAGGCCCGTAGATCCCCTGCCATCCCGTGTGGCACCTCACGTGGCTCCTGGACACCAGGCAGACGGTGACATGCCCATAGCCACACCACCCCAAAGTGGCAGGGCAGGGCCACCTGCCAGCTCCTGCCCTCTTCCCACAGGTGCTACCTCCTGAGACCACAGGGACTACAGGCTCCAGCAAGCCCCAGGAAGCCACATCCACCTGCCCACAGGCCTCTCTGTCCCCATCTTGCCCAGGAGGTGGGGCTGAGGAATGTCACTGCAACCATGCCTCCTGGCCCAGCAGCCTGGCCGCTCAGGCTCCACCTGGGAAGGCAGGGCCCCGCCCAGCCGCACCCCTCACCCTGGGTGCCCCCAGTCCCACACCCCAGGGTGGCCCACGTGGGGTCCATACATCTGCCAGGAGCCTGCAGACACACTCAAGGCCTGAAGTCAAGGACAATAAAGTTCCTGAAACAAAATCGATAAAAGCGATGGATACCCCAATTACCCCAATGTGGTTAATTTGCACTGCACGCCTGTATCCAAACATCACGTGTACCCTATAGAGATACGTGACTCTTATGTACCCATCATACTTAAAAAGAAAAAAAGCAAAAAATCAATAGAAGTTGGAATCCCATGGCTTTGATTTTGTGTTTTAGTTCAGCGTTTTTGAAAACCGTGATGTTCATAAAGTATCTGTAGATTTGGTTTTTCTCATTTTGCAAGAATTCCTAGGATACTGAGAAATCACTGGCAATCGTAGCTGCAACAGGTTCTTCAGGGCCAAATGATTTCAGAAGCAAAACGAAGGAAATAGTCCAAATATTTTCATTATCCATATTATCAATGTGTAAAATATGTATCATATATATGCACATTTAAAATATGACCAAAGTGAACTCAGCCTGGAAGGCTCACTCCAGAAGGGACCCGAGCCCGACAGGGCACAAGTGACTGCACGGACTCCACTCCCTACGGCCCTTGGCCAGGGTCTCAGTGTGCCTGTCACACGGGGGTCTCAGAGTCCCCCTGGCCACAAAACCCAGCCCCAGCCCAACACATGCCTGCATGTGGCATGCTCAGGTCCAACCTAGAGAGAATTTATCCTCAGTCTGGGTTGCGTATAAGCCCTCATGGGTTCGTCAGAATGCAAGATCACCACGATCACAAACTCAGGGCTCGTCAGAAGGCTCCAGCTGGTGGTTCCCCCAGGCGGAAACCAGCCCTTACGTGTGTTTTGTTTGACCCGCATAATTTTTTTTTAAATCTGAGCCAACTTTTTTTTTTTTTTTTTTTGAGACAGTCTCACTCTGTTGCCGGGTCTAGAGTGCTGTGGCGTCAGCCTAGCTCACAGCAACCTCAAACTCTTAGGCTCAAGCAATCCTTCTGATCCTATTGCCTCAGCCTCCCGAGTAGCTGGGACTACAGGCATGCGCCACCATGCCCGGCTAATTTATTTTTTGTATATATATTAGTTGGCCAATTAATGTCTTTCTATTTTTGGTAGAGACGGGGTCTCGGTGTTGCTCAGGCTGGTTTCGAACTCCTGACCTTGGTCGATCCACCCTCCTCGGCCTCCCAGAGTCCTAGGGTTACAGGCGTGAGCCACCGCGCCCAGCCTGAGCCAACTTTTGATATCGGGAATTCTGCTTAGAGATTCAGATTTCTGACATCTGTTAGAAATACCGCGCCAATCAGCTCAAACCACGTACAGCTGCGGTTCCCAACACCTGGGGCCACAAACCGGCACCCCAGGAACCAGGTGAGCTAGGGAAGCTCCACCTGCGCCCACAGCTGCTCCCATCGCTGCATCACCGCCCAGCCCTGCCCCCACCCCATCAGATCAGCGGCGGCATCAGGCCCTCCCAGCTGCAGATCCCACTGCAAACTGCGTGTGCCAGCGAGGGGTCCGGGCTGCGCTCCTGGGAGAATCCAAAACCTGGTGATCTGGGGTGGCGCCAAGGCGGCGACACCCCCCTCCCCCAACCACCCCCGGATCCGTGGAGAAACTGTCTTCCACGAAACCTGGGTAATGTCTCAGCATCTCCCACAGGGGCTTGCTCTGGTCTTGTTAGGATGATAGTTCTCCAGATTACCCGTTGCCTCCAAGACTTACAGTCTCACACCTGTCCTGCACACCTGTCCTGCACACCTGTCCTGCACACCTGTCCTGCACTCACTGCGGTTCTTGCCTGGCCATCAGCACTGGAGTCAGGGGCTCTCGGACACCTGCAGTTCCGAACACTCCCAGCAGAGGGAGACACCACACCACCCCCCAAACCACCAAGGGGTCTTCCCGGAGACGCTCAACCTGGGGAAGAGATGCTGTCTGCACAGACACAAAGACCCCCTTGGCTAGACTGGTCCCCGGGCCTCCCCGTCCTCTGCTCCTATCTCCCCCTGCGCCTCCTGCTGTGAGACCCACCCTGGGGGCCCTCTCTGCTCCTCTGGGGATGGCCCCTCCTTGATGGGGCTGGGGTGGGGTGGGTGGGGCATGGGGGGTCTTGCCTCAGTCCAAGACCTGGGACTGAGACATTGCCCCAGGGAAGCACGTAAGGATGGCAGGTGGCTGGGCGGGTGTTCCTTGCCCCGTCCCTGCCCAGGGAGGAGTAGGGGGTCCTTCTCCCTGCCCCCCAGGCCAGGCCCCAGCAGAGCCTCGACCTGAGCCCCTTTCCCTCTCCCCAGCCCGCCTGGCTCCCGCGGCCCGCCCACCCCTCGATGGTGGTGCAGGGGGTCGCCTGGGTCTAGCTGGTGGCCGCCACAGAGCCACCCCCCTCTGGCCCTGCCCCTCCTTGTGACCCCAATCCTCCTCCAGCCGCTCAAAGGCGCCTTGTTCTGCATCCAGCCCCGGACAAAAGTCCCTCTGTCTGAGAAGGCGGAATTGAGGGGAGGAGGAGCCCCCAACTGGGACCATGGGGGGCCCGCACAGACCCCAGCGGAAGGGACGCCTGCAGGAGGCGGCTCAGAAGAGGGTGGCGGGAGCAAAGCTGCACGGGGCAGGGGCCCCATCTGGAGGGGGGGCAGGCAGCCCCCCGCCCAGCGCCCACCCCAGAGACCCAGGCCTCTGGCTTCCTGCACCCTTGGGAGGAGCCCGGGCTGGTGCTTGGGGGCCAGCCCTCAGTTTCCCAGGGCGGGGCTTATGGCCTGGTCTAAGGCCCCACGGCCCCCACCCGACCCCTACTCACTGTTGGGGCCTCTGCCCCATGTTCGCCCTGCCCTCACTTCCCGACTTTGGTCATGCCAGCATATTTGACCCTCAACCATGCCGACAGCAAGATATGGCCTGGAAGGGCACTTTGAGTCTCCCTGTAATTGCCAGCAATCCTTCCCCCAAGCAAAGCGCGCATCTAGGTGAAAGAAGTCAGGTTGTTACACCAGTGTGTCACCTTCCTGCATGGCCCCACAAGATAGAGGCTCTGCTGTTAAGGGTCCCAGAACTTTCCCCCTTCCGAGTCCCTCTCTGGGGACAGGAGATTAGAGGAAGCCCCTCCCCTAATGAATCCGAGAGGGCAAGTTTCAGCCCACCCTAAACACCTGAGGCTGCTGTGGCCTCAGGTCACCCCAGGGAGCCCTCTGCGCCCAGGGGTGGGGGAGGGGGTGACGCTGTCTCTTTAAGAGCAGGAATTGGGTGGGGGAGGCCCGAGCCTTGAGGAGCCTGACTTGTCCTCTACCTGCCCAGGTTTGCTCAGGGCGTGGCAGCTTCGGATAAAGGCTGCACTCCAGCTTGGCAGCCCGGATTCCCCGGAACCTCTGCCCGCCCGGTGAGCCGCACAGGTGAGCGCCGGGCCCCTTCCCGCCCAGCCCGCCTTGGCTCTGCTTCCACTTTCTCCTGGCCGACCCCCAGGACCCTAGAATCTTCCCCCTTCAAAGGGCTTTTCTGGGGGCAGGAGATTGGAGGAAAACCCCTTCCCCTGGTGTGACCCTCCCCCGTCATTCTCCGAGGGACTGGGTGAGCCAGCTGGGGTGAGGCTGAGACCCCCACGTGGGGTTGGGGTGTCTGGAAAGACTGGTGGAGTCTGGGTAGATGGGAGGTGTCTGGACTAGGGGTGTCTGGGTGCTTGGAGGTGT
Organism: Mirza zaza; assembly: GCA_008750895.1. NCBI lineage: Eukaryota > Metazoa > Chordata > Mammalia > Primates > Cheirogaleidae > Mirza > Mirza zaza. Next base: position 17,508 of record VSMD01049090.1, on the reverse strand, counting down.
CCAAGTGGACCAGGGGTGTCTAGGCGGATTGGGGGCCTCCGGGAAGATGGGGAGAGAGCGGGTAGAGCGGGGCGTCCAGGCCTTAGGAGCCCGTGGGTTCTGGAGAGCCCTGGGGACGGGCATGGAGCTGTCTGGGGCAGCCACACAAGGCGGAGCGGGTCAGGAGGGCTCAGGGACAGAGGGGAGGGGTGTGCCACACGCCCCTAGCAGAGGGGGTCGCAGACAGAGGGGGGCTGCCCCCCTCTAAGCCGTCCCCCCTCCCGCACTGCAGGAGCGCCCAGGGGTGAGGGCGGCCGCCCGGCTCCCAGCCCCCTGCAGCCTCCGGAAAAGCGGGTGGGAGACTGTCGTGGAGAGGCCACCGAGGCTGACGCCATCCACCAGTCTCCTGTGCCGGCCGCTGGGTGATGTCATGGGAGTGGGGGATGGGGGCCTCACAGGCCAGGAGTGGCTGCAGGGACTTGTGGACAGAGGCTTGAGAAGTGGCGAGTAGTCTGGGCAGGCGGTCACCGGGCCGCAGGGCACAGTCGTGCCGGCTTCGTGGAGCTGCCGAGGTTACACGCGTGAATAAGTGTGAAGACTGAGAAAGTGCCTGGCGTGGGGTGACGACTCAGTGAGCACCAGCTGTCATCACCAGTACTAGTGTCACCGTGGGGTGGCAGCCTCCCGAGGTGGCTTTAGACAACAGGCAGGCCGCCCGCAACCTGTGCCCGCACCACGGTGCCGCCCTGCCCGCTCCAGCCCTCCCAACGCTCTTGGGGTCCTGAGTGCCCCACGGCTGCCCCCCAGGCTCTGGGCTGTCTCCCTGCAAACCCGTCGCTGCTCAGACCCAACCCGCGGGTCCCGCACCTGGACTCGTCCCGCACCTGGACTCGTCCCGCACCTGGACTCGCCCGCCCGGATGCTGAGGATCCCGGGGCACAGGGAGGAGGGGGGGAGGAGTCTGCACGAACACCTGCGCAGGTGGTTGGGGACCATGCTGTCCCCTCTCTGAGCGTGTGTCCTGCCATCGGTGACCGCAGGGGTGGGAGGGGCTGCAATGAGTGAAGCCAGCGAGGTCACTCGACAGAGCCCCGCACAGGGCGGGCGCATCGAGCGGGAGCTCTAGCTGTGGCGGTCACGCCGGTGCAGGGAGAGGGCAGGGCACAGGGGCGCACAGGGGTGGGCGGACGGCGCTGTGCCAGGCGCGGGAGGGACGGCGTTCCTTACGCAGGCAGGCGGGAAGCCGACCTGGGAGAGGGGGCTGTTTGCTGCCAGGAGGAGCCGGGCAGGGCCCGGGGTGGGTCAGGGGCTGGGGAGGGCTGGGGGCAGAGATGGGGCTGTGGCCGCAGCCAGGCCAAGTTTGTCCCCCCCACCACCACCGACCCCCACCGCAGCCTGGAGATGTCTCCTCCTCCCCGCGGGGCAGCGCCCAGCCCGAGGCCTGGGAAGCCGGGCAGGGCCGGGCAGGCTCTGAGCTGCCCGTGGGAGCCGCTCCCAGAACCGGGCCTCCCGCCACCTGGCTCCCAGCACCCCGTTCCCCAAACACCCCAAGGCCTGAGTGGGAGCAGCTGCTGGGGAGCCAGGCCCCGGTTAAATCCTGCTTCCTGGCCGGGCGACCCTGGCACCTACCCTCTCTCCCCTCTCAGAGCCTCAGTTTCCCCATCCATGTGATGAGGACGACAGCGGGCAGTGCCCCCCTCACTTGGTCGTGGGGGCTTAAAGTCCTGTCCAGGGAGTTGTTCCAGCCGCTCCCTTGTCAGGTCTGGGCTCTGGCCCAGCCCTCGCGCCACTCCTGGGCTCCTTCCTCTCTCTCAGCCCAGCGCCCAGCGAGTCTCAACGCCACCTCCCGCCCTGGGGGCTGAGCACCCTGGCTGGGGGCAGGGGCAGGTGGTGGCCCTGCTAACTAATGCTGGACCCGCCTCTGGTCCCCTGCAGGCCAGCGCTGACATGCAGGAGGCCGCCCTGAGCCTGTTCTTCCTCCTGGCAGGTGAGTGCCTGTCCCGGAGAGGCCTCTTCCCCGGGACCCCCCAGCCGGGAGGTGGCCAAGCCTCCTGCCTCTCTCACGTGTTTTCTGCTTCCCCCGGGGAGGCGGTGTGTCTCTCAGGACAGATATTCTTGCAGGCAAGAAGTGTCACCCTAGTGATTCAAGGGACCCAGGACAGGGCTTCTTACAGCAGCAGCTCAAGTGGCTGGAGAGTCACCCTCTTCTCCATTCTCTCTTTTTTTTTTTGAGACAGAGTCTCACTCTGTTGCCCAGGCTAGAGTGAGTGCCGTGGCGTCAGCCGAGCTCACAGCAACCTCCAACTCCAGGGCTCAAGCGATCCTCCTGCCTCAGCCTCCCGAGTAGCTGAGACTACAGGCATGCGCCACCATGCCCGGCTAATTTTTTCTATATATATTAGTTGGCCAATTAATTTCTTTCCATTTATAGTAGAGACAGGGTCTTGCTCTTGCTCAGGCTGGTTTCGAACTCCTGACCTTAAGCGATCCGCCTACCTCGGCCTCCCAGAGTGCTAGGATGACAGGCGTGAGCCACCGTGCCCGGCCTTTCTCCATTCTCTTGTACGTCTTCTGAGGATGCCAAGGATGGGGCTCAGCCCAGTGCCGCTGTGTCTTGCCTAACACCAGCGGTAACTGGGAGCGAGTCACCAAAACCCTCCGTGCCTCAGTTTCCCCACCCGTAAAAATGAAGAGAATACTAGCAATTGAGAGGATGGCATGACCTAATATTTGGAAAGCACTCAGGGCAGCGCCTGGTGCAGAGTGAGCCCGGCGTGTGTGTGCTTTAAACGTAATTAAAAAGTATTAATTCGCCTTTAGCAGAGATTAGGCCGGGAGCTAAGGCAGCCAGCCCACTGCTGCTGACCAGAATCTGATCCTCGTCCTCCGCTTTCATCGTGTTTCTCTTTACCCGTCACCCCCGGCAGACTGTGTTCCATGCAGGGTAGCGATGCCAAGTTGCACTTTTAAGTGAAGCGTGCGTAAGCGTGTAACGGCGTCTCACTAGCGAACGCCAGGACAGGCGGGTGTGGACGCAGCCGAATCGGGAAGATGGGCTCCGAGAATGAGCGGATCTGGGGAAACGGGGCCCTGGGAACTGACGCCGTCTTTCGCCTTCCCAAGGAAAGCACCCTGTTCTGCAGGAGGCACGGATTAGCCGTGTGTGTGACTGGGGACATAGGACCAGACAGTGGCCCAAACGCTCCCAGATTAGGCCCTATATTTTAAGGTGGCAAAATGCTGCCATGACCCAAAGGTGCGGGGCTGAGTGGGCAAGTCCACATTTCCACCGTGGGACGTGCTGTCCCCAGGAGGACCCCGAGCCTCCACTGGCCCTGCTAAGCCAGCGTCACCATCTCCCCCGCTTCCCCGTTTCTCCCCGCCAGGCCTGCCCGCCCTGCACGCCAACGACCCGGAAGGTGAGTCAGACTGGACCCCCCCACCCGTCCCACCCCACCTCCTCCCCTGGGACCCCGGCACCCCAGCTGTTGTCCCGAGTCCATGTTCCTTCTTCTTTCCTTGCAGATAAAGACAGTCCTTTCTACTACGGTGAGAGCTGGTGCCCCCGCTTCACCTCCCGCAGCCCCCACATGCTGTTTTATGCCAAGGATCCCCCCCCAGGGGCTGGGCGAGGGTCTGATGTGGGTGACACAGAGGCAGGGTCGGGGACTCGGACTGGGGCATCGAGTGGTAGACATGGTGCATTAAAGGGACGAGAGACGGCAGCCTGGTTGTGGGAAGGTTCTGTTGCAGTGAGGGTCAGACAGGTGGCGGCGGACGAGGACAGGCCACAAGGAGCCATCGTCTAGTTCAAGTCAACTGCTGGGGGGAGGCGTGACTTGGGAAAACCTCCTGGAGGGGGTGAGGCATTCCACCCAAACCCGCATCGGGCCTCCAGCCTCTGCTGGTCCGCCCTCCATCCCGGCCTCCCTCCCGGCCTCCCTCCTGGCCTCCCTCCCGCCACACCGGCCTCTCTGATGCTCAGACACAGCGGACTCCATGCAGCCTCCGGACCTTTGCTGCCCCCTCTGCTGGGACAGTCCCTTCCAAAGCTCTACACGGCCCCTTCCCTCGCCTCCTTCCGGCCTCTGCTCAAACACAGCCTCCACGAAGGGGCCTTCCCTGACCGCTCCCTCTAGACGCGCTGCCCTGCCCCCTCCCCCGCTCCTCTGCAGACGGCTCACCTCCACGTGAGCTTGCTCGAGCGTGAACTCCAACGTGAGCGCCTGTTCTCTGGCCGCACCCTGCACGTCACAGGTGCTCAGGACGCGTTTGCCAGGTGTCGGGGGCGGGTGGATGAGGAGGACCCAGGCTGGCATCGAGGCCCCCTCTGCTCTCCCCCTAGACTGGCACAGCCTCCGGGTCGGCGGGCTCATCTGCGCGGCGGTTCTGTGCGCCGTGGGCATCATCGTCCTCATGAGTGAGCGCAGGAGCCGGCGGGGGCTGGGGGGGCAGGGCAGGGCCAGGGTCCCCTCCCCTGACCCCTCACCTCTCCCCAACAGGTGGGAAATGCAAGTGCAAGTTCAGGCAGAAGCCCAGGTAAGACGTTGCAGGTTCCGGTTCCGGCATGCCCGCCTCATGCCGGGCAGCTTTTCAGGGGAAAAGCGCTACATCGCGCAGAAAGAGGCCAGGCCTCCGGGCTCGGCCCCGACACTTCCTGCTGCTGGGATTTCCCGGGTTTATTATTTGTAGTTAGTAGTCCCCTGCGGGCTCCAAATCCTGAAACGCTTTGGTCCCTGGAATTGTACGACCCTGCAATGGAAAACCAGCCAGGAAGCCGCGTCTGGGCAAGCTGAGAATCTTCTAGTCCTGCGGGAGGGGGCAGGTGGGGGCAGGTGTGGCGCTCACCACCTTTGTCTCCCTAGTCACCATTCGGGGGACGCTCCGCCGCTCATCACTCCAGGTAAGACAGGGACGGCGGAACGCGGGAGACGAGGTGTGCGTGCGTGCAAACACACACGCTGACCCTGCCGCCTCTCCCAGGCTCGGCCCGTAACTGCTGAGGACCCACCAGCCGGAGGGCGTGGAGAGCCTGTCTCTGTCCCCGGGTCCCCGCTCTGCGCAGGAGCCGGAGCTCCAGGCCGGAATTCTCCCTCCTGTCCCCAGACCCCGTGGCCTCTCACGGGAGGGCCTCTCTGTTCAAGTTTTGATCTAAAACGGTCTCGCCTCTGGCCCAAGCAGCCTCCCGACTCCCTGTGTGTGCGTGGGGTTGGGGTTTGGGGGGCCCGGGGGAGGCGGCCGCGCCCTGGGGGGTGGCCCAGAGGCTGGCAGCTGAACCTCGATGCTGGGAAGAGCCCTGCCGCCCCCTCCCTGAGAGCCCCGCGTGCGGGTCAAGGGTTTCTGGTGGCCGAACCGGGGGACACCTTGAGAGCGAGAGCGAGCTCTAACCGCAGGGAGTGCCGGGACACCCGGGGGGACACTGAGACCATCCCGGGGAAACAGGCTGCAGGGCCCCGTGCCAGGACGACGTGCTCGAACAGCTGTGACCGCAGCGGAAGGCCCCAGGACCTCCCGCGTACCCCGGAGACCCGCTTCCTCATGAGACCTTTCCAGATACCCAAATGTCCCCGCGAGACCTTCAAATAAGTCCCCACGCTCCTCCAATACCACACGGCGGCCACGTGCCGTGAGAACCTCCGAGCCTCGGACTCCTTTGAGACTTCCCGGTCCCCCAGAAGGCATCGAAGGTGTCCCCATGAGCCAACCCGTAAGACGTCCCAAACTCTTCAAAACACCTAGAAATGTCTCCTCCAACGCTCTGAGACGTGACCTCAGAAAGAGACCCACAGTAAACCGGCGACCGGTCCCCTAATCAGGCCCTTCCGTGCCTCGAGCATCCCCCGAGGGGCCCCCCTGTAATCGCAAACCCACACTCAGGCCCCGTGGTGGCTGCCGGTGACTTCCCTGGGGCCACCTCCCCCGCAGCCCTGCACTGCCTGGGGACCTTCACCTCCCCTGTGCCCTTCCCCAGACGCCTTGTCCCTGTCCCCGTCCCCGTGACAATGGGCCAGGCGGTGCACAGAGCATTTATTGAACCATGCGCTTTGCCGTCCCCCTGCCGCCCGTCTGGCAGGGGTTCCTGGGGCTCCCGAGACGACTCCCCAGGTCCCAACCTTCGTGGGAGGGACCCGCGGGCACCCTGGCGGCAGCAGCAGGTGTCAGGGAGGCGGGTGTCCCTCCACCTGTTGAGGTTGGAGGGAAAGGAGAGCCGTCCCCTTCTCAGCACATTCCGGGGGAGCGGGGACAGAGGGAGCGGAAGGGGACGGTCACTCTGCATTCCGGCTCTGCGCGGGGCTGCAAGGCGTCCCCCGCGGGAGCCCCAGCCAAGACGCTGCTTCCGATCGGAAGGGCGGCCCGGAAGGTCCCGAGGGCTAGGGCCGAGACCTGTGGCTGACGACCGTGGCCCGTGGCCGGCATCTCTCGGGACCCGGCCACAGGCACAGCGGAAGCACCCAGGGGCCCGCGACGCCCTGGGCCGGCCCGGAGCCCCGCCAGGGCTCAGGTGCTGAGGTCGACCTCGCGGTGCTGGTAGATCTGCGCGGGGCCCTTGAAGCAGGCGGCGAGCAGGAAGCGTCTGCCGGCCACGGCGAGCTGGGCGAAGGCGCGGGGGGCCACCAGGGCGGGCGGCCCCAGCTCCTGCAGCGGCTCCAGCAGCCCCGTGTCCGGCTCCAGGCGGAGCACCTGGCTGAAGGCGAAGTCGCTGCCCAGGACGGCCAGCTGGTCCCTGGCCACGAGCAGGGGCTGGAAGACGTGCGTGCCTCGGGAGGGCAGCCGCTGCAGCAGGCGGAACATGGAGCCGTCCCAGCGCATGACCTGGGGGACGGCCGCGCGTCAGGGAGGGCCTGGCGGCCGGGAGGCCCCTGAGCAGCTTGGGGACAGGAGCCTGCGGGTCCCCACACCCCCACTGCGTTCTCATCTTCCTAAAGAAAGCACCGCCCAGCGGCCCAGGCCACAGCCCCAGAGACCTCTTGTCCCTCTGTCCCCTCCCACCCCTCTGGCCCAGCCCCCCCCAGTCAGATGGGGGCCCTCCCCTGGCCACACCCCACTCGGGAAAGAGCGTGCTGGAGGGGCGGGCGGGGTTGGGGTGTCAGGGTGCGGGTGGGCACGGCCGTGGTTAGGGCCTGGGGTGCCCGGAGTTGCAGAGCCAGAGCCTGGCAGTGGCATCGGGATCTCGGGGCCGGTGTCGGTGTTGGGGGGACAGGGGCTGGTTTGGAGTCTGCCAGCCTGGAGGGGCACCGCGTGGGTGTCCATGTTGGGGCGGGGTCGCAGGGCAAAGGTCAGCGTGAGGGCAGGGCCGGCGTGTGGAGTCTGGTGCACAGGCAGGGCTGGAGCCGCAGGGCCGGGTCCCCCCGAGTCCCCACCATGTCAGGCCAGGCCGTGTCCCGCCCGCTCCCCTGCGCCCCCCGGCCGGGCCCCGCCTCACCATGGAGTCCCCGATGTAGCGCGTCAGGCACAGGAACACGTCCCCGCCGGCCCGGAAGTGGCGCGTGGCGTAGACGTCCTCGGCCTCGGGGATGTCCGTGCGCCTCTCGAAGCGGCCGCCGGCCCAGTGGAAGAGCACGGGCCGCTGGGAGGCCGAGGCCAGCAGCAGGTGGGGCCGGCCGTCCAGCTCCAGGGCCTCCGCGTCCGTGTCGCGGCGCCAGGCGTGCAGGCTCTGGCGCGGGTAGAAGCCGGGCCCGTCGCGGCACAGCAGCGTGGTGCTGCCCGCCTTGGAGGCGTCGGCCACCACGAAGCAGGGCTGCCCGTCCAGCCACAGGAGCTCGGCGTCGTTGGGCCGCAGCAGCCGCCGGGGCGCCAGGGCCTGCGTGGGGGCCAGGCGCAGGCCGGGCCCGGGCCGCGCCCACAGCTGGGAGCCGCCCCACAGGCGGGCGGCCAGCACGAAGAGCCGGGGGCCCAGCACCAGCGGCTTGCAGGCCACCACCGAGGGCGCTGTGGGGGGGGGCAGGTCAGGCCGCCAGGCGGGCCCCGGGGGGGGGCGGGGTGGCGGGCGGGGAGGGGGCTCACCGGACAGCTCCTCCGCAGGCCGGAAGCGCTGCAGGCCGTAGTCCCAGGACAGAACCAGGCAGCGGCCGGCGAAGGGCTGGGCCAGGACCACGTGGGGCTCGCCCTGGTAGGAGAAGGGCTCCACGCCCAGCGCCGGCTCCCCGACCGTCTGGAACCAGGACAGCTCTGGGGGCGGCAGAAGGGCTTCAGGCGGGCCCGGGGTGACCCCAAGGGTCCTCGTCACTGAGCCTCGGTTCGCTCGTCTCCCAAGTGAGGGCCACCCTTGGTGCTCGCCTCGTAGTAGGGACACTCAGGTGGGATCTTTACCTATTGCCGTGTTAACTCACAGCAACTCGGTGACCCTTGTTTCCCACGCTGTGTGGCGTCACCGAACAATCCCTTAGAAACGGCGCATTTGTCAGTTCAGTTCACAGCATCCCTGGGAGGCACGTCCTGCTATTATCTCCCCTTTACCGGTGGGGAAACCGAGGCTGAGTGGCAAAGGCAGCCCGTTGCCCGACAAAATACACCCTTCTCGTCCTCCAGGAGCTGGGACTGGAGCTGCCCAGCTGGAGGCCACGTTGTGCCCACGCCCTCCCCGGCAGTCAGGTGCGGCCGCTCGAGGCCAAGCTCCCAGGGGGACAGGGGCAGCAGCGATGGGCGTTATGTTCGCCTCACTTGCTTGTGCGAAAACAGCCCGTCCTGAACTTGGTCTGGCACCTGGACGTGCCACAACCTGTTTTCAACAGTAAGGACGATGCCCGGGGCTGCCCCGCCCACCTGGACCGCGCGCGCAGACTCTGCCGTCTTTACTTTGGGGGTTTTGAGCCTTGTTACCGCAGCTCAGCCTTCACGACAACTTCTGTGCCATGGCTGCCCAGCTTGGTGGTGGTGGAGCCAGGCGTTGGCTCCCGGTGGTACTCTGTCACTCTACCTGCCGGGCCCTGTTTCTAGCTGCCAAGGTTGAGGCAACAAGCCAGACCACCAAGGATGTCCACCCAAAGGGGATCTTTTGAAAACGGCCATCAGGATCGCCTCCTGCTTAAAACCCTCCCTGGCTCCCCATGGCCCTCAGAATAAAGTCTTCTCTCCTCTCTGTGGGTTTCAAAGTCCCTGCCACCTTTGACCTCATCCGTGTCCCTCCAGCCACTCGTCCAAAGCCACACCTGCCGCCTTTTGAGCACAGGGCAGGCTCTATGCCGCCTCAGGGCCACCGTGCATGCTGTTCCCTCTCTCTGGAGGGCCCTTCCCTCCGTTCTTCGAGATCCAGATCTAATGCCCCTTCTTCAGAGAAGCCTCCTCTGGCTCCTGTATCATCTTAATCTCTCATCACTCCCTGCTTTTGTCACAACGGGAGGGTTCATTTATTTTTGGACTATTTGTTTAACGTCTGTCTCCCCAAGCCCTCGGGGACTGTAAGTCCAGGAGGCCAGAGCTCAGGGCTGCGTTTGTCACCACAGTGTGGCCGTCACTTCTCACAGGGCTGGTTGCAGAGGGGACTTCAGTGAATGTTTGCTAGGCAACTTAAATCAAGAGCAGCCGCTAAATTAAATCCCCTCGTCCCGTGAGTCCCGCAGACTGAAACCAGGTGTTACGCTTGGCTAATAATCATTGTCATTAGTTCATTAATTGCATCTGTGGCAAGATCCACATTCGGGCTGGAACTCAGATGACCACCCCTTCAGGAAGCCCTTCCTGTCCCTCCAAGTCCGAGTGGCTCTGGCTCTGGGCCTCCCGTAGTCCCCCCAAGTCCCCTGTCCTGGCCGGACCCTCTGCCTGTCCCTCCCCATCTCCACCCGATAACCTATCCTGGGCAGTCGCTGTCTGGAGGTGGGTCCGCCTCCCCTGCATGGTGGCTCCGTGAGGGCAAGGCCCAGGCTGGCCCTGTCATGCTGTCCCCTCCCCACTGCCCAGCACCCACCAAGGCACCCACCTGTGTTTATGGAGAAGCCAAAGGAAAGTAAACATAAGTGAGGTTGCATGACAGTGCCTAACACAATAGTTGGCACATAAGTATTTCTAAAGTGGTCAATTTTTTTTTTTTTTGAGACAGAGTCTCACTCTGTTGCCCAGGCTAGAGTGAGTGCCGTGGCATCAGCCTAGCTCACAGCAACCTCAAACTCCTGGGCTCAAGTGATCCTCCTGCCTCAACCTCCCGAGTCGCTGGGACTACAGGCATGCGCCACTGTGCCCGGCTAATTTTTTTCTATATATATTAGTTGGCCAATTAATTTCTTTCTATTTATAGTAGAGACGGGGTCTCGCTCTTGCTCAGGCTGGTTTCAAACTCCTGACCTCCAGCGATCCTCCCGCCTTGGGCTCCCAGAGTGCTAGGATTACAGGTGTGAGCCGCCGCGCCTGGCCTAAAGTGGTCAATCTCATACCAGCGAGGAGGGTGAAGGTTTATAAAGGCCTCCTGTCCTGGGTCCCTCCTGCACCGAGCGCTGTGCGCGGCGGGCACATCCTTGAGTTCTCCCGGCAACCCTACGCCCCTGTGTATTGCCCTCGTTTTGCAGATGAGGAAACTGAGGCTCAGAAAGGTGACACTGCGTGCTCGGGGTCTCCGAGCCAGGACTTGGCAGGTCGGGGAGCGAGGGCGGAGTCTGAGTCCCCGCCTGCCCGCCTGCTTCTGGGGCCCCTGCTCCCCCACCCGCCCCACCTCCCCCGCCGGGACAGCCCCCACCTATGGCTCTGCACTTGAAGGTCGTGGGGTCCAGGTGGCGGAGCTGCGTGCGGGCCAGGGCGGCGGGGCCCGCGCAGGCCCCCGTCCCCACGCTGGCGTTGGCGGCGGGCATCCACTGCAGCAGCCAGAGCAGGCGGCAGTCACACTGGAACGGGTTCCCGCGCAGGTCCCTGGGGCAAGAGGCCGGGAGGGGCTGCGACCCGCTTCTGCCCCCCTGCAGGCTCTGCTCCCGCCCTCCCCAGGCCAGGCTCAGGGCGGGCGGACGAGTCACTGCAGCCACACGCGTGCGTGCGTGCTGGCCGGGGGTGCGCACGGGGTCCCTCCCCCCACGAACGCCCCGGGCCTCACACGTGAGTTAGGGTCTCCAGGCCTCGGAACAGGAATCTGGGCAGGGCTTCCAGGTGGTTGTTGGCCAGGCTTCTGGTGGAGGGAGAGGAGGGACGTCACCGGCCGCTAGGGTGCCCGCGCTGTCTCGAGGGCTGGGGTGCGGGCGGCGGGGCACGCACAGGTGTGTGAGCGAGCGGAGGCCCCGGAGGGCGTTCTTGGAGATGGAGCCGATCTCGTTGTCCTCGATGAAGCTGCGGGGGGGAAGGCGGTGAGGGGGCCCGCCCCACCGAGGCCGCGGGCTGCTGGAATGTGCCGGTCTCCCCCAGCACCGCGGACCGTCCCGGGGGATGCGAGCCTGGCTCCGGGGCCATCGCCTCGCCGTGAGCACTGCCGCCACCACCGTCACCTCCACCCTCATCGCTCACGGCCCACACCGACGTCCACATCCCCACTCCCGCGTCCCCGCCACCGCCGTCAGCCCCAAGACAGATAATCGTCATCATCCCCCACCGAACCATGCCGCCACCGCCACCACCACCAGCACTGCCACCACCACTGCCAGCACCACCACCAGCACCACCAGCACTGCCAGCACCACCACCGCTGCCACCACCACCACCAGCACCACCAGCACTGCCAGCACCACCACCGCTGCCACCACCACCACCAGCACCACCAGCACTGCCAGCACCACCACCGCTGCCACCACCACCACCAGCACCACCAGCACTGCCAGCACCACCACCAGCACCGCCACCACCACCACCACCGCTGCCACCAGCACCGCCGCCACCACCACCGCCAACACCACTGCCAACAGCACCACCACCATCGCCATCACCACCACCGCCACCACCACCACTGCCAACACCACTGCCACCACAGCCAACACCACCACTGCCACCACCGCCACCGCCACCACTGCCACCAGCACTGCCACCACCACCACCACCACCACCACCACTGCCACCAGCACTGCTACCACCAGCACCACTGCCACCACCACCATCACCACCACCAGCACCACCATCACCAGCACTGCCGCCACTGCCACCAGCACTGCCACCACCGCCACCACCACCACTGCCACTGCCACCAGCACTGCCACCACCACCACCACCACTGCCACCAGCACTGCCACCACCGCCACCAACACCAGCGCTGGCCCAGCCTGGCTGCATGCCCAATACTCACACCGTTTTCATGAATACCAACACCCTTGCTATCATCGCCAACAATGTCACCATTAACACCAAACCCAGCATCCCACCAGCAGCCGTCACTAGCGGCAACACACACAACCCCATAACGCCGATGGCCATCGCCGACACCAGCCCCGAAAACCTCATCATCCGTATCCATCCATATCCATCTTCCATATCCCCAGTCGCCACCACTGGGGCCGCCATTTTCCCAACATCGCCCCGCTCCATCGTGGTCACTAACGCCACCGCTTCCCACAACAGGATCCCCGTCACCGCCGTTACCAACACCAACGGCACCGGCACCCACGCCAGCACCGTCATCCTGTCACCACCGGTGCTACCACCATCAGCGCCACCGCCAACGCTATCCCAGAACCACCACCGCCGTCCAACCCGGAGCCGGTTCCTGCTCATTGGAGACACTTCCCGTTTCCTGCTCCTGCGCGCACACCCGCCCTGGGCTCCCGCCAGTCAGGGGGGACAGAGACAGGCCCGGGCCATCCAGGCCCTTCCTGAATCGTGACGCACGTAGAGGTGGGAATGAATGACCAGGCCGTCACCCAGCTGATCCGCAGCCCCGACCCCACCCCAGGAGCCAGGCCTCCTGTCCCCGCAGGCGTCCCCGTGCAGACGCCTCCCCGGGCAGGGCCGCAGCTGCTACCTGCCCCTACCCTGGGAGCCACGGAGGGAGGGGTCCCTTCTCCTCCTCCCGGCCCCCCTGCTGCCGGCCCCGCCTCACTCACAGGTACTGCAGGTGGGACAGGCCGGCAAACGCGTCGTCCTCAATCACAGAGAAGGTGTTGGACGTGAAGAGGCTGGCAGGGGGGCAAGAGAGACATTTTTCCAGCGTTGCTGCCCCCGTCTGACATTTTAACCTGGGCCCCCACACCCCCTGCCCGCGAGGGCATGCACACACTTGTGCAAGAGCGCGGGTGCTTTGGCACGCACATGCACGTGTGCACACACCCTCACACGCGTGCACGGACGCCCACTCCCTCGAGCTCGGCCGGGCCCCACTCACAGCAGGTGCAGTGACGGAGTCCGCAGGAAGCTGCCGGCCTTCAGCTGGGTGACTCCGGTCCTCACGAGGGAGCTGGGGACGCAGGCAGAGGTGGGTGAGGGGAAGCCACCTAGTGCTCCATCCCCAAACCGGAGCCTCCTGCCACCCAGGACACCCTGGCATGCCGCCCTGCCCCGGGGGTGTGTCCCCACGTCCCAGGAGCGACTGGCATTTGCCTCCTCGCCCGGCAAGGACCCTGGGGTGCTCGGCCCACCCCCTGGCTGTCCGTCCCCCCAGGTCCTGAGTGCTCCCCTGCCCTCTGGGGTCTCCCCCCTGCTCCCGGCCCCACCCCCTGGGGTCCCAGGACTCCGGGCTTCACTCACAGGGACAGCAGAGTCGGGGGGAAGCTCACGGGCAGGTCCGGTGAGCCCTCGCACAGGGCGCTGTCTTTGGAGCAGGAGCAGCGCGGAGGACACTTCCCTTTCGGGGGTCTCCAGGCCACCCCCAGCCCCACCCCGGCCAGCAGCAGCAGCAGGACTCCTGCCCCTCCCATGCCTCCACCCCGCTGAGGCAGGTGCTTCCCTGCCCACCGGCCTGGCCTGCCCTGCTGCTACGTCTCCCCCACCGGGCGCCCCTCCATCCGCCCGCCGGGCTGGCGCAGCCGGCTCTCCTCCTCCTTCTAGGGCCTCCTCTCAGTCTGGTCCCCCTGTGTCCCTTTGGCGTCTAATTCTCAGTTTCTCTTTCTCACCCTCTCTTTGTGTTCTAACTCTGTGAGTTGGTCTGTTTCTCTCTCTCTGTCTCTCTGTCTCTGTCGATCTTCCAGTCTGTTCAGGTCTGTCCTTCTGGTGGCCTGTGTGTGTGTGTGTCCCTCTGTCTGGTGTCCTTATTCCTGGCCTCCCTGCCCGCCCTGCCCACCTCCCTGCAGATTTCCCTCCTCCCACGTCCCTGCTCCCTGGCGGTCGGAGATGGGGCTCGCTGGGCACCAGTGTCCAGCAGAGCAGGGCAGGAGGGAGGAGGGGGTTAGAGGACACAGGAAGAGCAGCTCTGGGGAAGGGACTGGATGGCCCTGTGGGAGGGGGAGGGGCCGCCAAAGCTGGAGTCACCCCCACCCTTCCCGCCAGCCCCCTCCCCAGATTCCAGGCTCAGCTCAACCCCATCCAGGGATCTGAAGAGGATGTCACCAGGGAGGGGACCGGATGGCTCTGCGGAGTGGGGGCGGGAGGAGAGGCTGCTGGGGGCAGGGGACGTCCTGGCCACTCCCAGCCAGCCCCTTCCCCTGGCCCCAGGAGGGCGTGGTGGCCACTGTCACCAAGGCTTGGAGGGGACCGCTCAGGTCCAGCTGCTCCCTCTGGTGGCTGCACTCAGCAGGACACCGCCCTGCCCCAAACAGGGTACCTCCTGCCCAACCCTGAAATTAACCCCTCGAGTGCCCACCACCCACTGGGGTCAGGGCGCCAACCCAAGGTGGTGATGATGATGATGATGCCACCCCCTCCTTCAGCATTTACTCTGCGCCAGGCCTTGTCCTAAAAGCTTGTCTATTAACTCGGTCTGGTCTTGCCGCAGCCCGGGCTGGAGAAGCAAGGGACAGGTCAATAGCCTGCACTCCAGGTTACCCAGCTGGGGGCAGAGGCAGGATTCGAACCCAAGCCCCCGGCTCCAGGCCTCTCTGTGCTATTTTGCGATCTTTCTTTGGAGATCAGAATCCTGCCCAGGACGCTGTGGCCCCTCGCTGCCCGCAGCTGAGGAACACGCAGCCTCTCTCGCCACGCGCCGGAGGGCGGGGGACCTAACAGCACCAGGTCAGAGGTCGCGCAGATCTGGGTTCCAGCCCGGTCCTGCGTGGCGTCAGGCAACTGGTCCTCAGTTTTCCCATCTGTCGAATGGGGGCAATCACGACCCTCGGTTCCCAGTTGTGGAGAGGACTCAGGATGGGGGCAACGTACTCTTTTGGGGTTCAGCATGGGGTGAGGTGCTTAGGGGGGGATGTCAGATCCAGGTCCGAGTCCCACACCTGAGTACCCTGCGGCCTGAGCAAGGCCACTTCCTCAGCTGAATAGCGGGTACAAGGACGGTAATAATGATAGGTAACGTTTAAAAAAAAAATCACGTATTGTGTTCCCAGGCTCTGGTCGCATTGTTTAACATGGATTATTCTAGATAATCATCTCACCCTCCCTCTGAGGCGAACACTATTATTATGTCCATTTTATAGAAGGAGAAGCTGAGCTACAGAGAGGTTAGGTCATTTGCCCAATGTCACACAGCTAGGAAGGGCTGAGCCATGCCATTGCGGGGTGGTTAGCGCTGGGGAATAGGCCCCTCGCAGGAAGGAAGCTGGGCTGGCTAAGAGCTGGACAGACGTCCTGCCGACGTTCATCCCTTGGCTCCCCCTGCCCCCTCCCTGAGCTGCACAAACATCGGGTTATCATTAACCAGGGAATGCCGGTGACCTTGGGGGACAGGCCACCAGGGGCAGAGGCTCGGAGGGCTCAGACAGACAGAGATGGGGCAGCCTTTCGAAGCTGCCTGGGCGCTCTGAGGCCACGTGTATACGTGTGTGTGTGCTCACGCATGCGTCAGGGCCACACCTGTGCGGGGGTGTGACCACACCCCACTGCTCCCTCCAGACTCTGTCCTGCAGAGCGTGGTGTCCCGGCTGTGCCTGACCATGTCGTGGGGCAGTTTCTGTCCTTCACCACCAGGGGGCGCTCGGGAGAAGGAGTCCCGCTTTGCTACACCCTGGTTTCCTCGTCCCTAAAACGGACTTAATAGCAGGACAGCGTCAGGCTCGGAAACCTCTGAGCCCGGCCCAGGACCACACGTGTGACCTTAGTGACTCCTCCATCACATAGCGCAGGAAACTGAGGCACAGAGAGGTCACCAGGGCTGCCCAAGCTCACACAACCAGGAGTGCAGGTTTGTCTGCCACCGACCTGTGACCTGGCCTGCCTGTGAGGATACCAGGTGTGTTGTCCCCCCCAACCCCGGGGCATCACAGAGGCCACATGAGCTCCGGGAAGGGTGAGTTTGGGGTTAAACACGTGCCCGTGGCCTTGGCGCGTGTGGACACGCCAGGGTGCCAGCCCGGCTGTGCGCCGGTGTGCCCCGAGCGTGGGGCTGTGAACAGGCGTGTGCCTCTAGGTCTCTGTGGCTGTGTCGGGGTCCGGCTGTCGTGTGGCGATGTCCTCGATGGTGCCTTGCTTGCGTATCTCCTTGTCTGGGTCCCCACGGAAACGGGACGCGGCGTGCATGTGCACCAAGTGTGTTGGCCTCTGAGGTCGCGTGAGAGCACGGCTGTGTGTCTGTGCCATTGAGCGAGGTTACGTGCGGGTGTGTGTGTCGGAGTGTCTGTGTGGCCATTTGTGACAGTGCGCCATGGCGTGGCTCTGTCTCTGTGTGCGTGGCAGGCATGACCAGGGGCCCTGCCTCTCACAGCAGCAGATGGCGTGCACACCCCAAAGCGGCCCTGCGGTGTTGCAGAGGGCTGCTCAGGACACTGGGGTCGGGAGTCCCTGGGCTCCTGGGCACTCGGGCTGGGTGACCTTGGGCCCCAGTGTGGCCCAATTCCCAGGGAACGACGCGCTTGCGTGCCTGTGCGTGTGCGTGCGTGTGATTGTGTCTGGAATCCCGTTCTCCACGGTGTCCCCTGCCTTTGCCTGCGCCCAGCCGCCGCCCGCTGCCCCTCTGTCTGCGAGGAGAGAGTTAACCTAGCGGGCTGGGGCGGTCTGGGCCGGGGGCCGCCCCCTGGCCCCCCTCCAGTCCCGGCTCCAGTTACAGCTGCCGTTGGGGAGGGCGGCCGGGGTGGGGCTGGGAGGGAGCCTGCTGGGGCGGGGCGTCAGCTCTGGGCCAGGGGGTCCAAAGTGCTCAGCCCCCGGGGCACAGCAGGACGTTTGGGGGCCTTCCTTCTGCAGGGGACAGCCTGATTGGGGTGAGCGCCCCCACCCCGCCCCTCCGGGCCTCACCCTGGCCTGGCTGGGCCTCCTGGCTTGGAAGCGGAATGGCCAGCCTGTGGCTTCCCAGGCAGGCCTGACCCCAGAGGGAGGGAGAGTGGCCGGGGTGCTGGGGCTCTGTGGGGGTGGCGTGGGGTGGGAGTCCCCCCCTGCCGCTGCGTGTGCTCTCTGGCTGGGTGTGGGGTTTGGACACGCACGTGTGTCGGTCTGGTTGCGTCACTGTTCGGGGGCACCGGAGGGCCAGATGAGGAGTGCCGCGTGCCTGCTGGCGTGTACACCCTCCCGCCCCCGCCCGCTGCAGGCAGAAGTTTGGGGGAGAGGGTGCTGTCTCATTCCACTCCGGCCCCACGCGTGCGTGTGCGTGTGTGTGTGCACGCG